>CAUJNA010003806.1:0-32500 GCA_963377175.1 Effrenium voratum
AACCTGGAGCCAAATTGCAGCGCATATCTAGGGGTCATTATTTTGCAGCCACACGCCTGCACGCAGCGTTTTAGACTTCGAATCCTTCGCAGGACGAGGTCAAATGCTGGACGGACGAGTGCTAGAAGCCTCTCAGGTAGAATATAAGCCATTTGGAAAACGCCCTCTACAGAGAGAGTACAGCCCAAGGTGCAGCCCGAGGTACACAGAGAGGTACGGCCCGAGGTACACAGCGAGGTACGGCCCAAGCCTGCCGAAGCGGTTTCCTCCGCCTTGGCGCATCCGGGCCAAGTCCTCGTCCGTGGCCTCAGCGGGAGTGCGGAAGCCTTCCTCTGGAATCGCCCTCAAAGGAGTGTGCTGCAGAGGCTGCGGGTTGGGGTCGCTGCTGCACGAAGTCGTTTAAGTAGAGTGGCTCGTGATGAACGTGGTGGCCTTGCGGTCCGGCTGGTCCAGGGGCAGCGGCTCATTCCGCTCCAGCGCGCGCAGGAGGTGGAGCGTGGCGCAGCAGTGGCTGCGGAGGAGGGAGAGGTTGCCGTTGCCGCAGAGGGTGTGGGCGGGGCCTTGTACTTGGCGGCCTGGCCGAAGGAGCAGCAGTTGGCGCAGCGGCAACGGCAGGGTTGGCCGTGAGACTCGCAGGCGGCGCAGCCTACGGCCTGGCCCGCGGCACGGGATGGGTGCTGGAAATTCAGGCGTCCCAGCCAAACTCCACCAGAGCCGCCTGCCTCCGCCGAGCTACGACCAGCTGGCCCGAGAGGATGAGTTGATGCAGACCTGGAGCTGAAAACCAGCAACACCAACTACGTGACCGCACGGCACGACGTGCAGTATTTCCCAGCTCGCTGAGCTCCTTCTTTCCCGCCACCTTGAGGGTCTGCCGCATTCCGACCAGCGAGTCTTTCGCCAACGGCAGCGCTGCGACGACATTAACTACTACGGCCGCACCGTGGCCGTGCATGACCTGCTGAAGGGCCGCGAGTACAACCAGAACAAGGCCGGAGGGCTTCGACGAGGTGAACGACCCCCGGACGCCCGAGTGCAGGTGCCTCGCGTCCTTCGAGACCGCCGAGAAGAAACTCCACCACTCACGGCGCCGGGTATCTCGGGGCTGTGCCACTCCTGCAACATCGCGGCCAGACGCCAAGACCATCCCAGTGGTCTTTCACAACGGGGGCGGCTACGACTTCCACTTCCTGCTGCGCTACATCGCCACGATGGGCTCTCCTGTCAGCGGCCCCGCGCGAAGAGCTTGCGAGGATGCGACAACGAGGCACCGAGAGCGAGGCAGAAGGAAGCGGCAGCAAGCCCGAGAGGCCCATGCCCTGGCCAAGGCTGCGCCAAAGGCCGCGTTCAAGGGCAAGGCCGCGCCAAGCCCCTCAGCGGCTGGTGCGCCCTGCAGGCTGCGATCAAGCAGGGGCTACAGCCACCTCTGCCTCTGCGAGGTGCGCAGCAGCGCCAGAACAAGCCGCTCAGATTCAATGCGTGCTGCGTGGCGACGGTCAAGCCATGCTCGATCCACTCAAACACTTCGGTCCATGCGAACATCTTGTTCCCTAGATCTGTCTCACAATGATCCGTCTCGGACCAGGAAATGTTTTTTTATCTCAGGAGAGGCGCTCACCGGGCTGGCTGGGAAAGATCCGTCTCTCCACAATGATCCGTCTCTCCACAATGATCCGTCTCGAACCAGGATATGTTTTTTTTAGATCCGTTTCTCCACAATGATCCGTCTCTCCACAATGATCCGTCTCGGACCAGGATATGTTTTTTCATCCTCAGGAGAGGCGCTCACCGGGCTGGAGGCGGAAAGATCCGTCTCGGGTAATTTCCTATTCCCAGGAGATGGAAAGATCCGTCTCGGAAATTTCGGGGTGGAAAGATCCGTCTCGGTCTAGGTAGTGGCGCTCACCGGGCTGGAGGCGGAAAGGTCCGTCTCTCCACAATGATCCGTCTTGGGCCAGGGTAATTTCCTACTCTAAGGAGAGGCGGTCACCGGGCTGGAGGCGGGAAGATCCGTCTCGGAAATTTCTTATTCCCAGGAGAGGCGCTCACCGGGCTGGAGGCGGGAAGATCCGTCTCGGAAATTTCTTATTCCCAGGAGAGGCGCTCACTGGGCTGGAGGTGGGAAGATCCGTCTCGGACCTTGGGATAAAAGCCCCCTAGGTAGTGGCGGTCACCGGGCTGGAGGCTGGAAGTGGCGCTCGCCGGGCTGGAGGCGGAATTTTGTTACTCCCAGGAGATGGAAAGATCCGTCTCGAAAAATTTCTTGTTCCCAGGAGAGGCGCTCACCGGGCTGGAGGTGGGAAGATCCGTCTCGGACCTTGGGATAAAAGCCCTCTAGGCAGTGGCGCTCACCGGGCTGGAGGCGGAAAGATCCGTCTCGGGGAATTTCCTATTTTCAGGAGATGGAAAGATCCGTCTCGAAAACTTCCTGCTCCCGGGAGAGGCGGTCACCGGGCTGGAGGTGGAAAGATCCGTCTCGGACCTTGGGATAAAAGGCCCTCTAGGCAGTGGCGCTCACCGGGCTGGAGGTGGAAAGATCCGTCTCGGACCTTGGGATAAAAGGCCCTCTAGGTAGTGGCGCTCACCGGGCTGGAGGCGGAAAGATCCGTCTCGGGGAATTTCCTATTCCCAGGAGATGGAAAGATCCGTCTCGGGATTTTTCTATTCCAGGAGAGGCGGTCACTGGGCTGGAGGTGGAAAGATCCGTCTCGGGGATCCTTCTCGAATAGAGGGAGGAAAATGAATTCGCAAAGGGCACTCACCCCGAAATAATGATCCGCGCCCGGGTGGAATCGAGCCCGCGGTCGCCTCTTCCAATTGAGCTATGGATCCTTACTAGTCAAGCACTGAGACTCCAGTCCCAGTCACTAGGCTATCAGGTGGATGAACACATCCGTCATCGTGCCGTCGAGCGCCTTGAAGGTGAACCGAGCCAGGTCGCCCGAACGAGTGCTGACGCCACTGAGGGGCATCTTGGGCACTCGCTCTGTCGGGAAGCCTGCGATGAAGCTGTGGCGCAGGTAGCCAGCGCGGTCGATGTCGATGTTGCGCACCGTGTCGTCGTAGGTCCCCGCAAGGACCGAGAGGAGGAAGTGCTCCGAGGCTCCCTTCATAGGGTTGTGCGGGTACTGCAGGCTGCCCAGCTGCATCTGCGACTCCAGGAGGCTGTCCTCCTGCCTGAGAGGAGACACCAGCGCAGAGTCCAGGACGACCTGTGAGGCCAGAACTCGGACGTTCTGGTTCTCGAAGTCGGTGCTCAGCGTGGCTCCCGCCGGGTGCGCCCCGGCGTTCTCAGACCACAGCGCAGTCGTGGCGTCCGCAAACTCGATCTCTATCACCAGGTTCAGCTGCGGCGGCAGCATCTTCCCGCAGCGCAGGATGCCCACCATGGTGGGGCGCAGCAGCACGTCCGCGTAGCCGCTGGACGAGCTTTGTTCTTTTGAGGTTTCATGTTTGGGTTCAAGCTAGGAGCAGTGCGACATGCCTTAACGCTTAGGGTTTCTTTTCCCTTGTGTTTAGGGCATGTGGTGAATCGAACTATGCGTTGGCCGTTTTGCTCCTAGCCTTGACCCAAACCTGCGGTTTCATTTCTGAAACCCACCCACCCGCCCTGCACTGCCCTATGCCAGGCTTTGCCAGGATAGACAACAGTTTCTCTGCACTTTCGTGGGTCGCCTCCGGGCACTGTGGTCTCCGGACCAGGTCTCCGGACCAATTTCGGTCTCCGGACCTCGAGTCTCCGGACTGTCGGTCTCCGGACCTTGGGGCGTGGGCACGCATGCCGCGCCCCCCAAGCACTGCATTTACACGCAAGGACACGCATTGTCTTGCCTTTTCACATTTCGGGGGGTCAATGTGCCTCCTGCTCCAGGCGCACTAGTGCCCTGGAAGCAGTGCAACTTTCAGCAATCCCGCGGCCGCTTCGGACGAGCTTTGTTCTTTTGAGGTTTCATGTTTGGGTTCAAGCTAGGAGCAGTGCGACATGCCTTAACGCCCCGCAGTTGCATCGAAACCCGTTTGGGGAATCTTTTGAAGAGAGAGGTGGCGCTGATCAGCCTGATTCTGGAGCAGTATCGAGGCATCTTTGAAAGGATCTACGTCTTCAGCCCAAGCGTTAAGATTCCCGTCAAGAAGTACATCGGGGCGAGTGCCTTTCGTGCCTTTTTCAGCTTGCCGACCAGGCGATGAACTTAAACGTGCCCCCTCGTGCCTTTTTTCAAGGCGAAGTTCTTCGCGGCAAGGGGGGCGATGAACTTGAGGCGGGGGCCTCCTTTTCGAGGCGATGAACTTCGGAAAGGAGGCTGGAGGCGATGAACTTCGAAAGGGAGACGATGAACTTGCTTCTGTGCGGACTACAAGCCCCGTGCCAGCATCGGCCAAAACGCCCTAAAACGCAGTCTCGCGGCCTCTTGCACAACTGCAAAAAAACCCAAAACGCCCCAAAGCCGCAAAATTCATTGGTCCCTATAAGCCTCCTTTACATACTACTAGCCACATGTTGATCACTTTTCAGCAAATGTGGCAGGCTTGAGTCAGGCTTGAGCAACACTTTCTGCCAGTGCGCATGGTTGTGTTTATGGCATTGTGAGGTTGGTGATGTGTAGCAGTGTGGTGTTTAGAGCGTGAATGGCAATCGCACCATACAAGGGCATTGCTGGGCCGTTCCCGCTACCGCTGCAGCTCCGAGAACGGCCAGCTAGCTAGCGTCATTTGACAAGGCAGTCAGAGGCGGTCGACGGATTTTTCGACGGACAAAAGCAAGCGATCGGCGTGCATGTAGGCATCTTGAGCACAGAACACTGGAGCATGAAAGGAACATTGTTTTCCTAGCCGTCCTGAGTTCTATCAACTAATGTTGAACTGCCACCCACTGCGCCCTTGCTGAAGCAAAACTTGGCTGCGTAATTGTTTCGTAACATGATGATGTGGAATCAACACGTGTTGACGGCTTGTGGCTAACAATCTTGGCAGTTGAACGCTTTGGCCCGAGCACTGAGCTTTTCCTCAAGCTTGAGCCTAGCCAAATTGTGACAAACAAGGACATGGCGAATCCAAAGATATTGCCCTCAAATTTAGGTTAAATAGTATTGCTAGCAGCAACGGCATAGATTGCAACACGCAGGGGTCATTGAAGAAGTGGCCCATCGTGGCTGCATATTTACTCTCATGTGGATTCAGCCGCAACATGATTCCCCTCCCCCAATTCATCATTGTTGGCACAAGACGCAGGGTCACGACATTGCCATGGTCCTGGTACTCAGAGCACAAGGCAAGGCAATAGTGGTTGCCATTCGACTGAACCATTGTAGAGAGCGCTTTTTAGCATCATGTAGTTGCAGTTCATTCGTGCTGCTCCAGCGCTGTCCATTTCACAGATTCTTTTGTAGCATCAGGTTGCAGCATTTCAGAACATGCTAGCTTCAAGGAGATGGCCAGGCCTGCCTTGGTTGGAATTCTTTTGCTTTGACTTTCTTCTGGAAGGGAGATTGCGAAGCAGCTTGGCCTTTGCCAGTGCGCCAGGACGTAGTCCTGTGCAGCTTTTTGCGGCACAAGTGAGAAATGTTGGCATGGGCGCAGGACGAGATACGCCTCGAATACTTTTTGAGGAGTGCCTCGATACGCTTTCGACCAACGTGGCACATTGCATGCTTGCACTTGAGGACCTCAAGCAGAAATTCGGTCACATCGGCGCAGTGAACCAAAAGCAGGCCTGCGCAGCTCCTGTCCAAAGGGGTTTGCTCTCTTCCCTGGCAGGTCGGAGTGTGGAACTTGTTTGAGATATTGCGCGTCGTTCGGAGCAAGAAAGATGTGGGGTATGTCAGGACCTGAGCAAATTCGATTTTCGGGGTAACAAGTTTGTGTCACGCTTGACAGGCCTTGCAAGCAATGAACCTGTTCTACAACTTCGGCGTAAAGCTGAAGCATCGACAACTCTCGTCTCAGACTTAGCATTTCTATATTATGTTCAACAGATGCAAGACTTGACAATGCTTTCTTTGTAGCCGGTTTTCTGCAATGAGGTCTCGTCTGCTTGCAGCTACCATGATTGCGAAGCACGAGCCATTAGCTCAGGCGGCGTTCAATCGCACACTTGAGCTGGCCCGGGACAAGGTCTGAGGCTGTCGAGCTGGTCAAGCTCTACGGCACATGGTTGGATACTCCGCCAGCGCGAGCCTTAGGGCCTTGCAACGTGCCGGCAACGTAGTGTTGCTGCATGGCTTGCTGAGGATTCTGCACTCGTTTATGCAGCATGGAACCTAGTTGCAGCTGCGCATGCCGTGCACACTTGCCGCTACATCTGCGGCCTCAGGTAATGTCAAAATGTTTGGACGACAACAAGCCGATGGTTGTGAGGGTCCGCTGTGATTATTTGGGTGGGGCTGTGACATGCCCAATTGTTAGGAGCTGGCCAAGCTCATGCGGGAAGATTGGCGCTTTCAGTTGGAGGCACCTTGCGGACTTGCCCGTTGTGACATGAACTTGCCCAGCGGAGGCGCCACTGTACAGCCTGGCCGTTCAGGGTATGCTGCAGTTGCCAAAGGAGCAGGCCGAATCCTTCAGCTTCGCCAGCCGCCATATCTGGTGTACTTCTCAATTTGCCAAATTGCCACGTCAAAGCATGCGTTTGAATCCTGAGTAATCTCTCGCAACGTTTAAATTGGTGCAAAGAAAGCAAGAGATGTGGCCGAATCTCAGATCAAGTCCAGGCTTGGTGGAGGGCACATGTTGGCGCATGTTCATCACGTTTCGCACTGCAGGATCCTATGGGCGAGGCATTT
The DNA here is from genome assembly GCA_963377175.1 of Effrenium voratum. Lineage (NCBI taxonomy): Eukaryota > Dinophyceae > Suessiales > Symbiodiniaceae > Effrenium > Effrenium voratum. Next base: position 6,780 of record CAUJNA010003806.1, read on the forward strand.
GCCCTGCTGCAGGTTCGAGTAGTTCAAGTCTCACTGGCAAATGGCCCGAATGGCGATAGGATGCAGCTATGATGGGTGTGAGGCTGCAGTGGGAGCCTGAACGTGGAATTAGGATCAGACAATGCGCTGGGGGGTTGCTCGAGGCCAAAGGTGCATTTGCAGCTTCTCGATGAGTGATGCAGCCTTAGGTCTTAAGGTTCGTCATCAAATGTATTGCTGTTCTTTTGACTGAGGTTTGCAGGCACATACCATTCAGGTCGGATTGCATGCGCATGAAGTCACGAGATCAACACCCGCTTGCAGGCAACAAGCGAGTCTGACGAACCTGATGAGGAGGCTCGAGAGTTCAGGCCATTTCTGAGACGGTCTTGCTGTCAGAACTGCAGGCCGTTCATTTGGATCGGGCGCCGCATGCTCAGTTGGATTTGCTGGAACATGGAGTGACATTGATAGCACTCACACACACTTATTCTTAGGTTGAAAGTTGCAGATGGTCTGGCAAGAGACGGTCATGTCACAGCAGGCGCTTTTGTCACTTAAGCTGGCGGCAGCATGATTTTGATTCTCAGCGTTTGCAAGAGTGCACAATGGGCTGGCATGGTGCTTGGCAGTCGGCGATGCAAAGACACAATCCCTGTAGGCAGTTCCGCAGCTCTTTGCTCTATTTCGTGGCTTCTTTGGCATTTGTCTGTCGCAAGCTTAGCAAGCCTCAAAGGAACCGTGTTCGACACCGAGCTCAGGCCATGCCCTCCGATGCCCGCCATGCCCTACTGGAAGGCCAGGAGAACAAAGGACTGGCATTCCATAGCTTTGGGTGTTTTCAATTCAAGTTGGTGTTGGACTTTGTTTTGGTCAGATTGGAGCTCAACAACGGTTGATGTCATGGTGTTGGGCGTTCCCAGTACTTGATTAGCGGTTGCTTGTAAGTCAAATAAGAACAGTTTGATATCATTTTGCAGTGCGGGGCCGATTCCCGCCAGAACTTGCAATAGTGGATCTGAGGGGTGCAGCATACTGAGCATTGTTGACTGATAGAGCAGCAAGAGTATCCTATAGTTGTGCAGCAACCAACACGCTACAAATAGGGATAGGGTATTGAATTTGACAATGTTCCACTGAAGGATATCACGGAGTTTTGTGCACTGAAGAAGGGATCCATGCGCATCTTCTACAAGACCGAGATGCAAGCTCGGTTTCATGATCTTCATGTATGTGCCGGGCTGTATTGCTGCTGATCTGCTAGCGGCCTTTTAAACAATGTGTTTGTCGTGGAATGAGTTATCACGCGCTATGTTCAAATTAATCAAATGCAGTGTGGCACAAGCACACACACACACACACACACACACACACGCACACACGTCGCTGCATGAGAAGCGGACACTGTCTATTGTAAATAAGTTAGCAACATTTCCAGGTAGAAGCAAGCAGGCGAGCCAACAAGCAAGCAATGAAGCAGTGAGGCAATCGAACAAGCAAGAAGACAACAAAGTATGCAACCAACCCACCCTCACCAACCAATACAGCAAGGGTCAGGGAAAGCGGACAGGAAGGTGATTTCTTCAAAGGCTTGCCGTTCTCATGCAAGCAGGCGTCACAAAGTGACAAAAGCTGGCACATGCAGCTCTTGCCTTCAGGGGTTGTGCACTGAACACGCTTGTCACATGTACTAAATGTTTGTGCAAGTGCAGCATATGACCTCACGACAAGTGCTCACAAGTGTTCACTTTCCTTGCATGACACATGCAACGTGGAATGCCATGCATTCTTTGGACTCGACATCATCATTTCGTGGTGCCGAGAGTTTCGGAACCGCCCTTCTCTTTCATGGCTTGGCCTCCCTTCCGCATGGGTGCAGGTTGCGATTCTTTGAAGGCAGCTACTTCAGGTTCGGAGCTTGCAATGTGACGCTTTGCACTTTGTACTCAAGTCAGAAAGTGAGGTTGCAAATGGGTTGCAGTGCTTGAGTTGGCTTGCGCCAGCTTTGCGAGCCTTCAGCTGAGTGGGTCAAGCTGCTCTTTTTGAGTTTGCTCTTTGCCATGCCGAGGCAAGAGCGGCTTCGCGCCACAACTTCCCGGCGGGCTTTTTCGCTCTCTGGAGGTGCTGCCTGCCCCTGCCTGCAATTGTCAACGCAAATCCTCGGTACAGGCATCAGATGACATTGAGGCCCAGCGCATGGTCAAGGCGTCTCATCATTGACTGCAGCTTTGCGACAGCGGCAGTATGCGACTTCGTGGCATTGAAGCGGCATTGCCATTGCGAGGTGTGCAGGGGAAGCTTTGGGCGCTTCTACCCCGAGGACTTCAGCGCCACCTTGCCACTGGCAGTCGACCCTGGCAGATGTGGTCTCGTTGGGAGGCGCCTTGAGGACAGATTGTTTGTCCGTTGCAGGATGTGAGCCCGGAGTCCGACGTGACGCAATGAGCACCGGTCCATGCTAAAGTAGAAGCGCTGTGGCAGTGCTGCCGGTGGAAAACATACGGACCAACTGACCAGTACTTGTCTACCAAAACTCCTGCCAATAATGTTGTACAGCTTCCAGACGTGTCCACTATCAGAGTACAAGCAGTCAGCATAGTATGTTTGTGCGCCTTCACAGTTGAGCAAAGCCGCAGCATGTACCCGCACTGGCGCATCCTTTAGCTCAAGCACGAAGAAACCTCCTCTGCCAGGAAGCAATGGCACAACTTAAGAATTTGCGAACTGCAAAGATTTGCATATCGCGGTATGGCGTGGAAGCAAGACTTCGAAGGCTCGAGCTTGACCTGGCATGCCTTCGATGGCAAGCTTTGCAGGTCACTTGGAACTGGCGAACCTTTGCTGGGCTGCGCTGGGAGCAGGTGGACCAGGTTCTGCGGAGAATGGAATCAGGCCCGTGGATCGCGCCAAATGCCAAGTTGGTGAAAGCCTATGCTTCGCACTCCGAAGGTTCTTGGGCGCCGACCAATGGCAATGGCTGCTAGTCACTGCTAGTCAAACCCGTACACGCAAGCATTTTGTTTTTGCAATTTGTGTGTTTGGCCGCAAAGCATGCTACAAGGTTATATTTTTCAATGCAACCACTACCACGACTTGGTTGACCCTGTTCATGGCTTTATCATGCTACCTGCCGGCAGAGATACTGTCTGCACCAGATTATGCAGTGCTGAGGCTGCACTGTAGTTCTCTCCCCCAGTTACAATGTTGAAGCCCAGCGCGTCACCCCTCTTCCGAGATCAATATCTTGCATTGTGTCAGGGAAGGGGCGGGGGGCCGCAGATGTCATGTCGTAGTGCTTCTTTTAGTGGGCCGTGCCCTGCAATATGTAGGGCTTCGACCGCAGACCCAGAGCAGAGACTATCGCATTGCCGAGGTGGGTTGGCTAGCAATGCGATCAACAAAGAAAATACGCCAGCCGCTGAATTTCGCGTTGGCCGCCACACTGTCGCGGCTTGCTCCTCGCTTGTCGCTCTTGAAGGACTGCCTCGGGAAAGGGGAGCACAAACGATGCAGCTCGCAGGTTTGGTCCATGCGCGGTTTCTTGTTGCTGCCTTCTCAAAAGCTGTCTCTACGCACCTGGATATCTCCAGTTCAACCTGCTGGTGATTGGATTTTCTGTTTTCCAGTCTAGCCTGGGCGCAGCTGCATTTGTTAGCTATCACCTTGACTGTTTTCTCGGATTCTGATTTGTTATTCAGTTTTCATGGACCAGAGTTCTTGCCTGTACAATCTCGGATGTTGCTCGCGCTGGTTTGTCCAGCAATTGCCGGAATACTCGAGTACTGCTACGTACAGCCGTCACTCGCTGGATTGCGTTTTTTGAAGCAACGAAAACAGATGTGCCAACAGCACGCGTACATGCCCGATTTGTTTATTCTTGTGATGCTGTGTAGGGTAGGGCATAGCCTTCCAAAGATTGGCCTAGTCTTCTGTCCGATTTCTCAGCCAGTCACACAGGAATGAGGAGCTGGTCCCCTCCAACCGCATTGAAACCGGTGCTATGTTTTGACTTGATGATCTTTTAGGGCTTGGCGCATCGACACTACACTGCAAAAGGGTTCAGACAAATACATGCTGGAGTGTTCCCGTTCGAACGTGTGTGACATACCACTCGGGCAGGTTTCGCCCTTATTAGCTGCCGCTCGTCTGAAATAGCAAGCATTTGTCTATTCTTGTTCTGACTGGCCAGTGTCGGTCCTGCAAAGAAGTAGACAGTGCCTTCCTCGCTTTGGTTGTCGATCTATTGGTCATGAGAGTTCAAATGATTTGAGGCTGTTTCGACTGATGCAGATGCCAGACGCTTCTTTGTGTCAGCGTACGACAAATTATACCAAGGGTTGGGTGATCGAGGACAAAACGCCTTGCGGCAGCTTGTTGATGGACTCACAAAGTTCTGGCGCTTTGCAGAAGGTCCGATTGACCGCTGTGGACTGGCGTATTTTCTGTCCAGCAAGTTTTCCAACGTCTGCACCCTATCAGCTGCCACGGACTTTCTGCTGCACTGAGAGCCAAGTAAGGGTGCAATGAGCGGTCATTGGCTGAGTGTTTGATTGGCTGACAAGGTGGCATCCATGTATGGCTTGGACTTGCCGGCAATGCTGAGTTCCTGGGGGATCTCTGCAGATGCGCAGAAGGCGTGACGGTAGCTGACGGTAGCTGACGGTAGCTGACGGCTGCATTGCAGCCGTTGCCAGACTTTTTGCCTGGGGCCAGGATGCGGGCTTGCTAGCGAGTGCAGCCGTTCTCAATATTCCCTTTGTGCCTTTCTTGCAGTTGCAGACCTCACTTCAGCATCTGGCAAGTTTTTCAGCCCGGACCTTGAAACCTGGCAAAGGTACCACTGCATTTCTACGCCCCGGTGAAAGCTGTCTCTCTTCTGGAGGGCCTGGCTTCCAAAGCCTGGCAAGAGGCCATTACTCGAAGCCGCGGGGTTCAAAGGACCTGTGTCAGAACGTCACTCGGATTGTTCATCTTTTTTACAAGCGGGAACTCCAAAACATGCCTTCTCAGTGCAAGCTGCAGATGAGAACATACCCTTTCAGCACGCACACAGGCATGTCAGTTGTCAAGATATGCATGACATCAAGCAACGGTAAAACTGGCTTTAGCCATTGGTGCGATTCATCCTTGCACACAGTTCATGGCCGTGCAATGTTGGTCTTACGGTACAGGCGTACAAAATACAGCGAAGCAAGCTGTCCTCTCAAGACAATGTGGCCTGCTAATAGTTGGATACCTTATGTGGCATGAAGCAAGAGTAGTTTAGGATGACCTACCTTTAGTATACCTTGTGTTGATTGTGAACTGGGACTGTGGACTGCAAGTGACAGTGTTGGAAGGACGGGTTTTTGGAACAAGCCAAGCTTAAAGAAGTGCTGGGAGCACCAAACGCACCGCAACCTGGTTTCGGTCGGTGCAATAGACATGATTGCGCTTCCTGGCTCACCTGTTCTTCCCAAAGCGAGTTGTTGCCGATTGCAGTGCAGATGCGGGATTGTTGCGTGTTTGTCTATCCCCACTTTGAAGTCACATTGTCTATCCCTTGCATTGTGGTGAGTGTGCGCGGTGGCAGGCATCAGACGATTCAGGGCAGTCAAAAGAGAAGGAGAACGCCCTTGCAGAACTGTCTGCCGAGGACAATGCCTTTTGGACAGCATAAGTTGCATGGCTTATTACACTATTGATAGAAGACATCTGGCATGTGTTTATAAGACTACATGTTTGCCACCCCGCCAGATGGCATGGATCTGCTTCAAAAGTCATGCAAGATATCTTCCATCCACCGAATGGTGTAGAGGGCTCTTTGTTGAGCTGCTTCATGTCTGATTGCTGAACCCCGTGAACAGCCAACACTCAGTCAACCAACCAACAAATTACCCAACAAACCATGCAACAGACTGCCCAACCAAACAACCAACCAAGCAACCAGACTGGGTTTCGACCAACCTATCGCCATCGCACGTTCTGTGGCTAGTTCGTTTGGCATAGTGTTTTTTTGTTGCAGTGTCCTAGCTAGGTAGCCTCGCAAGCGGCGCAAAACCAAGTCAACACTCAGTCCACACTACAGTCAACACTCCCCAAATCCTGGCAGGGCCAGCAAATCCACAAATCAGGCAATTAAAAAACCAGTTTTACATATTTTTGTTTGTTTTATCTCCTGACTGAGCCGTTTCATTGGCCCTGCCAGGGTTTTACGAGTGCTGACTGTAGTTTTGACTGAGTGTTGACTGGGGGCTCCCAAGCTTCCGCGCGCTGCTTCATCCTCTGCTTTGTAATTCTGCAACTCGCCGTTTGCAAGATGACAGCTCACACTGCGCAACGCTGGAAAACTGTGATGCTCAACCTGCCCGTGGCTACTGTTGATGGAAGAAATCTTGCATGAGTTTATAAGACCACATGTTTGCCATCCCGCGCCCAGAGCCACTAGGGGAACCCACCGGAGGTTTTCCGAAAAAGGGGGTTTACACGTGTAAATCGGGGTTGAGCCCGGGGCTGAGCCTCTCCCGATGGCTTCCGCTTGTAGATGTGATGTTTCAACCTGACCTTAGGTGGCACCTGCGTCGAGCACCTCCAGCGAGGGCGAGGCTCCGGGAGCGGGCTGTTGGCGGTTCCATGCGTTTTCGGCGGCTGTGCTTTCAGATCTGGAGAAAATGGAATTCAGGTGGCATATTTTCGCCCAAGCAACAACATCAGTTCTGAAAGGATTGAAACCTCCCAAAGGAATTCTGCACTCGCGGGCTCCAGCATGTGCCCCCTGGGTTTAACATACCATACATATTACAAGTTGCACGTGGCTGGACTCTTGTATTTTGGCTGAAATTTATTTGAATGGGCGTGCCGGTTGACACTACTTTTGCTCGCGGCTTGAGCAACTTGAAGGTGTGCATTGCTTGAGTGAACATTTCTAAGCAGCCTGAACCGAGCAAAGACACGCGTGAGCTTTTGAGTTGCAAGGTCTGACTTTGCGTTCCAGTCATGGTTCTCCTGACGCCGCAAGCTTTCATCTCAAACCTTCCCAACGCAACCGTTGTGCCCTGATGTTGCGAATCATGGGCATTTTTTTGGCCATGCTAATGGCAGTCCGAGCGGCCGGGACTTGCGGCTTGGATTCGGCGTGCGCTTCTGCAAGCGCAAGCAAAGCCTTGCTTCAGCGCTCCATGAGGAGCGACGATGCCAACGCTCTGGAGACGGCAAGGGGCTCTTCTTTCGTGCAGCCTCCCCGACATGAGCTTTGGAACATGCAGCTCCCGTTGAGCACCGACTATGTCGTCCAAGAGGCGGCGGATGCGAAACATCGAACAGATCACAACAAGTGCAACTCCAACTCCCCTGATGGCCGAATCTTTCTCTGTGGAGAGAGTTACAGGCACGTGCGCTACTTCAAGTTTGAAAACCTCAGCTTCACGGAAGGGCTGCCTCGCTTCGACGATGGTGCTTGGTCTTTGTGGAAGAAAGACTTGCAGATCAGGTGGCCTTGGAGAGCTTCCTTGTGCTTCCCCAATTGGAAGAAGCCGTTTGAGGTGCTTCCCAACGGGAATCACTTGTATGCCATGTACAGCAACAGCGACCAATGGCGACATTGGCTGAATGTCACCGTTGCAAACCCAATGACGCCAGAGGCTGAGATTGTGGATGTGGTGCAAGGCGACTATCAGCGCATGTCCAACAAACTTCCGCGGTACGGATACCACACAGGCGCGCACATGTGACCCAAACAGATATCACAAAATTCGTAAAGGTCCCTTTAAGCTTTTCAAGTTTTAAGATCTGAACTTGGGTCTCGAAGCAATGCCAGTTTCGTCACAAAGAGTGTCACATGGATCCTGTGAGAATCCTGAGAGGTGATGGCTTGCTCTATATTGGCAGCAACATTTCCAGCGGTGCGTCCGGGAATTTGGTCTACACGGCGTTGCCGGCAGATGGGGAGCCCTGCGGTTTGGACTTTCCCCCATTCCGTCCCCTTCGGGAGATTGTCACGGACCCTGATGGCCTTGGTTTGCCCAAGCGCTATCCCTTTGCCAGGCATCCAATGAAAAATGACCTGGGCGTGCCATTCTCAGCCACGAATCCACAGCCAGGGACTTATGTTTGGCTTGATCTCGAAGGCCGCAATGTTTGGTACGGAGGAGCAGGAGGCGTTTACAAAGTGATCGGTGAAGATACTGGTGGTATGGAGATCTTCATGGATAGTGGCTTCAACCAAGAGGGTTCGCGGAAAAGGTACATGCGACTTGGGGCAAATTAAATCCGCTTTTGTACGCGTTCACTATGTTTGGGAATGATGTCATTGCGATGGGAGTGATCCCTCCTCGTCAGAATGGCAGCTGGCTTGAGACGGCCATGATGATTTCCAATACAATGCTTCTTTCTTTTTTTTTCTTCTCCATGTAGAAGCGAACTTGTAGCTAGCTCAAAGTAAGTTTATTTCACCAGGTCATCATTGCTCTGGAACTATGAGTCCGAGCGAACTGCAGCACATCGCTTTCCAGGAGAGCTGCACACCAGTGGGGTTGGCAGTGGCGCCAACTACCAGCTTCCGTTGCAGCTTGGGATGAGTACTATGCAGAGGCACCGCTCAAGATCCCCATTGGACCGCAGGTTTTGGTCCATGTTTCCATTTACCAGAGCAACCCATTTTTTGGGTTACCCAGTTTTGAGAACCACAGCCAAATTGAAAGATGAAACGTTAGGAGTAGCTGCGTCTTTGGTGCTCTGCCAGCGCAGGTGGAGCTCTTTAACGCGTGGAAGTCTCCTCATTGGGACATCATGTTCCTGCCAATGACTAACGCATACTGGCGGGGAGATGGAGCCCAAAACTATCAGATGATTCCAGACCTCTCCAGGCATTTCCTCTTAGGTGAGATGAAAGGCCAATGTGGCTCCCACATGAACGACACCACGGATGCTCCCACAGTCGCCCAAGGCGTCGGAAGTTCCATGCAATTCGATTCAGGCCAGGGCCAAGACTTGGCAAATGAAAGCTGTTCCAAAGATTTGGGTATGGGTCAAAATTCAACCACCGGAGGACCGCAGGTTTTGGTGCTTATTTCACTTATGTCCATTTTGGTGAGGGTTTCATTTTCGGGTTGCCATATTTGGGACAACCACACCCTTGTGGCGTTTGCGGCCGTGAAAGGTCCAGAATTCCTGTCTTGAGGTAATGGTGCTGTGGTTGTGGACCTTTCCCACGCAGTGGATGTGCCTGGAGTGAGCTCTCCAGTCCGCGCCTTCACGGCACAGCTGGCCTTCGAAACTCAGTTGTTCAGTGGCACCCTTTTTCCTTTTTTTCCTCTTCTTTTTTTTTCTGGCTGCCCCACTAAAAATGATCTTCCCCAAAAAGGGTTCCTTTTTTTCCAATTTCATTGAACAACTGAGGAAACGTTCTGGTCTGGAGCGTCGAGCAGGCGATGGTTGCTACACCATCCCAACATCGCTTTGAGCTTCTCTAAAGGTGACATCACTTGGACCTTCCATGGTCAAGCGGTGCACGGAGGACATTACAAGACCCGCGAGTGGGTTCACCTCGCTCTGGTTTTCGATGGCCTTGACCAGACTGTGACGAGCTACGCGAACGGCGTTGAGATTGTTACCGAGCCGACTTCCTTTAACACCTTCCAGCTTGGCACTGAGTATCCCCTCATCATCGGCAACGACAATGAAGATCCTTCTGTTGGTATGGGACTTACTGGCCGGATTGATAATGTGCGGCTTATGGCCCACGCTCGCTCTCAAAGAAATGTGTGCAAGAGCGCTTTCGGAAGTGATTGTGGGAGTGCCATCTCCTATCATCCCACCAGCACCCAGTATGAACTCTCAATGCAAATTCGAGAGTGCTCCGCAGCTTCCATGCACACCCTGGCATGCACTTCAGCCATTCATCGAGTTTGTGCCAATCTCGATGCTATGAAGCAAAAGGGAGCCGGTGTCAGTAATGATGCCTTGGGAGCACTTACTCCGCCTGGGCCTCCAGTGTCAATGGGTGGAGTGGTTGTGGCTCTTGATGCGGCAACCGTGGACGTTGCATGCACGCCACATGACAGCCACTTGTCTGTCCCGGTGGATTGGTGGACCATGGAGAAGCATCATCAGAACTGCACGCACATGACGAATCATTCCTCTGTAGCTCTCTTCTGCAACTTGGCTTCGCATGGCTTCTGCGTGGAAGCTGCTTCTCACCTCAATCCCCGATTGACCACCGGCATCATTTTCGAGGCAGATGCTCGCGCCTGGGTCACTTGCTTTGAAGCAACGGAAGTCTTCTTTGCTGTGACCCCGGGATGCACCACGGATTTGACTTCTACCTCTTGCCAAGTGGAAGTGTCTGCCCTTTGTTCAGACAGGGGTAGTGACGGAGGAGTAGTCCAGGCAGTGGCTGAGCAATTGGAGGTGCATTGTTTCAAGGCTCCGTCCGAATTGGGCGCCCACAAGTTCGTCATCTAAGACTCGGGCTCCGAGACCTTCCCACCGCCAAATGCTCTGTGGCGGGCCCCGGCCAAAGTAACTGTTGGACCGAGGCTCGAATATGATTCCACCTGACCTGAGGCCTACCGAGGGCATTGATACCTATGTAGGCTCTGGTATGCGCTCCCTTGAGCATCTGTGCAGGCGAGTGAATATTCGTAAGCAGCCCGAGCCAGTCAAAGACACGAGTGAGCTTTTGAGTTGCCAGTTCTGACTTTGCGTTCCAGTCATGGTTCGCCTGACGGGCAAAACCGCTCACAGGTTGTCAATGACATAGATACAGTGATCCATGCCAACCTTCGCACAGTGACCATGGAATCCACTCAGAAACAAGCATCCTTCGTATTTTGCACCTGAAACCCGGTGAGTTTGCAAGGATGTCAAGACATGGTCTTTGTCTTTCATGGCAATCCTACTGTTTTCAGCCTGGCGGAAACGGGCAGAGCATTGTGCGAAAGGACGCGTGGTCCTCCGAGTGCCTTTGGCACATCCTGGGAATAGCTGTCGGATGCGTTGCAGGTTTCGTTGGGAAGATGTAAACGGACCTTCGAGTAGGTGTTGATGCCAATACGAGCCTGTCGGGTGATCCAGTCATCTTTGATTTGAGGAAGTCAATGAGAGCGTAGCGACTTCTGAATTCCTGAGAGAAAGCTTGGAGAAGATGAGAATGCGAAGGACACACCGAATTCTTAGTGTTGCCAGTGACGATGGCATGAAGGTCATTCCAGCCGAAGTTTAGCCCCTTCCACCGCGAACGAAGGCAGACACCAGGAGGTGACTCTCTTAAACTCCATGGAACAACTTTGAAGGGAAAACACACACGACCCAATATACCTTTGGAGAAGTAATGCAGATTCGGCTTGCACAGTGCATCAGTTGGCAAGGTGAAAGAGGATGACATTGAAGGCTTGACGAAGGAGGAGCTCACCCAGAGCATCATATCCTTCGTTGCTTGTTTGGCAGCGATCTTCGACATCGCTGTAGCTGTGTACTTCATGCGACGCCTTGTCTCGACGCCTGGCTCAATCGAAAGTGCGCAGCTTGTTGCCAGTGTCAAGTCTAGTGCATACGCTCACTTCAGGCCTGCCTCCCCACCGCTCGTGGATGCAGCTTCCAGCGACACAGTTGCTCCTGAGTGCAAAATGGCCGCGGTTCAACCATTGTTTTCTGCTGCAGTCCGGACATCGCACCAAGTGAAAAGGGTGAACATGATGATGAATGCCGCCTTTGCTCTAGTACAGTCCATGCAGCCCATCCGCCAAAGCGTGTACCGGGCATGTGTAGCGCAGAGCAGGCCGAGCTGGGGGTTTTGGGAAAAACGTGCAAAGTCAAATAAGTGCTGTTGGATGCCAGCGCAGCCACTTGTGCAACAGAACTGGCGATGCAGGAATCGGTTCCTGAGACCTTTGAGCTGGCCAAGATAGGCCGTAATGACCGCAACGCCCTGCATTCCTTGTAAAACGCTTTCAGGCACTTTCTCCACCTGCTTCCCTTCGGCATTTGGATGTCCCCGCCAGGCCTGAGTGTTTCAAGGGGCTGCAAGGGAAGCCCTGACATACCTACTTATTTGCGTAGTAACTTGTGTTTGTGTATGGACTTGGGTCTACAGAATGCAAACAGACACACGGACAGAGACAGACAGGCAAGCAAGCAGGCAGGCAGGCAGGCAAAGACAGAGATGGAGACAGAGAGAGAGAGAGAGAGAGAGAGATAGGGATAAAGATACTGACAGACGTACAGATAGATCGCTATGGCTTGCACTTCAGAAGGAGCCTTGCTGACGTGCTTTACTTGGCAGGGACTGGCAGCGCCATTTGTGCGAGGGCAGATCCAGCCAGAATCCCAACTTCAAAACCTTGCTGCTTTTTCCACTGGTTGTGCCACCGTCTTTAGGTTGGCACCCTGGATGCAAATGGCCGGCGGGCATTTCTTGGCTGGCTTGGAGGTGGGGATGTCGGCAGGCTCAGTGACGCAACTCGATGCTGCCTTGAAGGCATTTTCACATGTGTGGGTCATCTTTCTCTTCGACCAGAACAGACACAGATCGTGCCTGAGAGTTTGTGGCGGAAAAGTCTGTGTCTGCGTGCTTGAAGATGCTTGGCATGATGTGACACATCTTGGTATGTTATGGTCTATGCAGGTAGCACTTCGTTCGACTCGGCGAGCTCGTTTTTGAAGTCCCGTCCTTACTGATATCGTCCAATGCCAGTGAATGTTGCGCAAAGCAAAGATTGCCAATGAGCCGCGTCTTGTTCATTCACTGGTGTGCGGATTGCTTGATTGGCTCATAGCCACGGTCTGAACAATTTGAGCCTGTAGTACGTTTGAACATATTGAAACCACTTGCCACAGGCACAGTTTGACATATCAAGCCGGTTGACAGAAACTCGACATTCAATCATGTAGACTTAGAAGTGATTCTAGATTGACTTTGCCAGCTGAAGCACTGTACAATGAAGGCAGATGCGATTGCCAGCGCAATATGATGGCCGCCGAGTCTCCCGAGCAAGCATTTGATGATGATGATGATGATGCTGATGATGATGATACTGAGCTGGCCACGCAAGAGGTCCACTTGGTTCACATCCACAACGTACCTGCAACATCGAGCTTGTCAGATGTCAATGTCTTGTTTGTCAACGCTGGCTTCGAGCTTCCTTTTTCTTTCCGAGTATCAGATTCAGTTGTGGCGGTACAGCTGGAGTCAGCTGCAGCGGTAGCAGCCGCGGTCGCACTGACTGGCACAACCCTGACACCACCTAAAGTTGGCCATGTGAAGATACCTGGCCAGGTGATCAGTGTCGTGCCAGTGCCTTGACGCATGGATTCGATGCGCTTGGCAATCTTTAGACTGACTTACGGTCACCTTGGACACAGACGCGGATCCGCAACGGTCAAGCAGAGGCACCACACCAGAGAGTTCAAGTAGGCATGATGCCAGGCTGAAGAAACAGCGGGCAAAGACAAGTTCAGCTCTGCGTGCGCTTTCCATGCATGTCACACTCTGCAACACAAGATTGGTGTATCCGCGCCGTAAGGCCCACTGTGCGCCCGCCATGGCTAGCAGGCCGTGTGCGCGTCGCTTGTTGACTTGACTTGTGTTGTGTTTAGGGGAAGATGGTCGGCGGGGGACACGTGGTGTCCCAGGCTGAGAGCCCTGTAAGTTTGGGTTACGGCACCTCACGCTAGTTGTGCGGAGCGACGAGGTCTTTGCCACAAGGTCACCTCACCGTATGGATCTTATTAGCCATAGCATGCTTGAGGCTTTGGAGCTTTGCTTGATGGCAAGGACCGAATCCTGTCGGCTTGACACTCTGTCGCCTGGACCGCGTGGACCAGGCAGCCAGTGCTTTCAGCTGCAAAGTGGAACAAGATTCCTTTACCAAAATGGAGGCGGGAGCTACAATCTATGTGAGCGGCGTCGATGTGGTGGATGGCTCTGCGGTGTCAGCTGCTGAGATTTGTTTGCCTCTTGCGCATGCTCGAATCTTTTGAATCCATGGGCTTTTGATTGCCTTTCCTGGCCCAGCAAGGTTGGACATCAAGCCGTATCACCCGGTAGATGCCGTTGGTCAAGCGACTCCAGTTGAAGAGGGCACATGCAACAGACAGGAGCGGGCTTAGCTTTTTGAATGCAGAACGGTTTCCGAGAACTTCTGTTGTACAACTGACATCGGTGTCAACACTGAATGGGTGAACTTGCTATGCGCGTGACTGACACTTTTGGCCTCCAACCGCACCTTTTTCCAAACAGCACAGCTGCAATACACGTACATGTATGCCTATTCATTCACATATTAACTTTGGCTGTTGCTTGATGCTTACATGCAGAGCCACTACCAGCTCAAGTAAAGTACAGGTTTGGGAAGTTGATGGAAGCAGCTAGCCGATTCGACTATGATACCAAATGGCCCGCTTATGCACTGGCCTTTTCTTTTCGGCCAGAAGCCTCCTTCCGTTTTGCGGTTGGGAGTTGCATTGACAAGGGCACGAATCACATACAGATTGTTGAGATGAATGAGGAGACCAAGAAGTTGGAATGCGTTGCTGAGGCAGAGCACCCATTTCCGCCAACAAAGCTTTTGTGGCGCCCGGACAATGGCTCAGAGCGCCCGGACTTGCTCGCCTCCTCCACAACAACATTGAATCTTTGGAAAGTTGAAGATGGACAGTTGAAGTCTGTGGCAAATCTGGCCAACACCAGAGCGCAAAAGCAGAAACAAAGCTCGCCGCCTCTGACATCTTTTGACTGGAGTACAATCAATTATCACAAGCTGGGAGCTTCGTCGGTTGATACAACATGTACAATTTGGAACCTGGAGAAGCAGAAGATTGAGACGCAGCTTATTGCGCACGACAAGGCAGTCTATGACATTGCCTTTTCGCACGTTGATGCTCTGTTTGCGTCTGTGGGAGCTGATGGCTCGGTGAGGCTGTTTGATCAGCGGAATTTGGATCATTCAACCATCATTTACGAGGCTGATCCGCCATCTCCGTTGCTCAGACTGGCTTGGAACAAGATTAACACGAATCACCTCGCGACCATTGCAATGGATGCCCCTGGCGTAAATTTGATTGACATTCGACGACCATGCGCTGCTCTAGCTTGTCTTAACTACCAGGACTCTTGTGTCAATTCGATTGCTTGGGCGCCGCACTCACGCAATCATCTTCTTTGTGGGACAGATGGCTACGGTGTCATTTGGGATGTGGCGGAGGCCGTCCCATCAAAGCTTGACACGCCGGTTGCGGCCTATGACTGTGATACCGAGGTCTACCAAGGACAGTGGCCTGCTTCGCAGCCAGAATATGTGGCCCTCGGCATGGCACACCAGATCAGTCTGTTGCAGGTGTAAATGCAGGTAATCAAATCGAGTGGGCATATGTCTCTTGTTTCACAGTGGCACAATTCATACGAACATCTGGGTCAGTAAGTGGATCCAGTGTAAATTACTGCAGGTTGAATTCACAATTCGCGAAATGCGGAAAAGCTCGTGCTGATTTAGCAGCACTTGGCACTTGGCCCGGCTTCGTTGAAGGTATGGCAAGTACTTAGCAGACATAGCGACATACCTGTGTCCGACAGACCAGCTTGCTAGAAGGCAGCATCATTCAGTCAATGTCGCGGAAAACACAACAGGGATCAGATTGGGCTTTGCACATCGCACTCAATCCTAGCATCATGTCAAACAGCTGCCTAGGAGCTGCGATTTGCAGATTGGCTTCCGGAACCCAAAGCATCAGCAGAAGTTACTTGGAGCCAGCTTCCAAGCTGCACATTTGAGCCGGCGTGATCATCAGGCGAACCAGATCGATTAAGGGGCCAAAATGGTGTTTGGTTGCGAAAGCGCAGCATGCTAGCAATGGATACACAAGCAAATGCCATGTGCATCTACAGGTAGTGCAGCTCTTGAACAACTCGAAGAACTTCAGCATCTTTGCAGGCACATCGCGACATATACAGACTGCACACGTGGCAAAGTCGGTCACAGGTTCTATCCGGACTTTCGAGACTCGGAGGCACGGACTTTGCTGCCAGCTCCAAGTGCAAGCATGTCTTGCCCGAGTTGTGCTGTCTGACCAGGAGAATGTCACTTCAATGCTGCACACATCAACCGCGATGCAGCATCTTGGCAACAAGACCCAGGCGCAGAGTATTTGAAAGGGTCATGGTGCATTCATTGAGCAGTCGTTTGTATCAAACTCAGAGTTCTGAAGGGCCGTGACAACGACCGTTTTCTTGAGACATTTGGGCTCAGCAGCTACTTTACAGCTTAGGGTTCATGTCAGCAGCGTGACTTGATGTTTTAGGCTCATTCTTGGTAGATGGTTGGCTCTTGAGATGATGGCCAAATGAAGGGACTTCAAAGGCGCCGCTAACGAGTCAACTTGCTTGAATCGGCGCTTTTAGTTGGAATTCTTGGTCTGGCAATAGTATGATTGCCTCATTGCCTCGTTGCTTCCTTCACGAATCCAGGGGCAGCACCACATGCAGTCTTCATAGCCTTGGTCTCACAAGCCTGGAGAGCCACTGCTCACAAGCAAGATTCCATGCTTTGAGTTTCGCGGGCTTCAGTTTTTCCATATGCTTTGCATCAGGTGCTTGAAGAAGTTGGAACAAAGTAAGTTTCATTGAGCAGTCCTTCTCGGGTTGCGGATGTGATTTGTGGGGTCTGACGGTGCACACTCGACAACCGTGCTTCTCCTGTGCATGGCGCGGCGTCAACTGCTGTGACTGGATTCGATACAAGAGCGCTAAATGATACTGCAGTCCCACACCCAATGTGATTCTAGCACAACCCCATGCTTCAGAGATTATGGCTCTTATGCGAGCCTGCCTTTGCCAATCTCTTGATGGACTGAGCGGCAGTTTCGAGCGCACAAGGGTTCATAGCAAAAGAGAACCTTTGTCAGTTGTCAGGGTGGCCGTGCGAAAGCGCGTGCATAGGCCTTTTGCCAGCTTTCGAAGTACTTGGTACCTGTCTGCACGAATGCAACCGCTGCGGATCTTTAGCACTCTTGCGACACCAAATGCGAGCAGTCTTGGCTGTGCAGTGTGTAGACCCAGAACCACCAAGAATTTTCCAAGCTGTCACTGTTGGGTTCCTTAGCCTAAACCACTGAAACGCGCGTTTGTGAACCTGGTGGTAGAAGGGAACTTGCTTCAATGTTCCTTAGCACCCGCTCCCCTAAGAGCAAACACGCCTGCAAACATGCTTTTGAGGAACCTCACTTTGGCGGCGTGGCGTCGCACAATCCACAAGAAAGTGGCGATGCGCATTTGGGATTCTACCAACTTTCAGAAGGATTCGCAACGGCATGCTGTGGCCTGGGAATCAGCATGGGTTTGCAACTAGAAATTTTCTGAAGGCAGCTCCGAATGGCAGTTGACGAAGTGATCGGCCTTGTCCTCAGATGTTTGCTGCTTTGCACATCGCCAATTTGAGCATCTTGAAATTCAATCTTCGTTGGATGCTTGATTTGGCACCCTATGAAATTGTGCAAGTCATGTTGCAAGGGCAACCGTGCTTTGTTGAAGACAACTGCCAGATGGCTTGCCGCAGGTTTGGACCCACGACCGTGCCACTGCCACGTTTGCATCGAGGGTGACAACCAACTTTTCATGGAAGTGCGCGAGGCCACAGTCTCGACGGCAGTCTCCTTCGAGCCGTAGGAGTACCACGTCACTTATATGGGTACACCAGTCATGCTTGGCAGGTCATTAAGCATCTACCTAGCAAACAAGTAGCACAGTTTCTCTTCTTGGACAACGATGAGAAAGAGCAAGGAGAGGGCAAACCATCACAGTGCAGTCAGCTAGGGGCGGCTAGAATAGTTGGGTGTTGCAAAGAAGGTGGCGATCGGAAACTTGGGTAGAGACCCGAGACCTTCAGGCCATGGATTTCGATGGTCCGGAGCTGAGAATCCCAAGTCGGCATTCGCAGATTTTGCATTCGCTCCAGGCCTCAGCTTTGTATTTCGGCTTCTGCCAGGCGAAGGCTGGCGTGCGAGTTGCGAGTTGCTCTCTTGCGGACTCAAGCGGCACGAGTGTCCAAAGGATTCATTCGATGAAGGCACTGGTAGCTTGCAGGCTTCTCACGTAGGCATTTCGCGAACGAAACGCGGCTCAACAATGTTTGCTAGGTAATTTGCTTGTTTGCAATCTCGCCTGCCTTCGTTTGTTTCTACAATCTTCGAGGCATTTCCCTACCTACACCTCGGGAGTTTGGTGAGTTTGATCATATCCCGCGCCCTTGATCTTCGAGCTGGGGCTTGTCGTAGTGCACTTGAGTTTCGCTCCTATGCCCCCGTGTAAAGGCCAGGCGACTCGCGCTCGGGGCACTCTTTGCAGCGGTGTTGGGTGTACGAGTAGGGCCTGCACCACCAAAAAACGCTGGCATTACACGGAGCAGCTGTGTAATTTTCCGAGCCAGACTCCGGCATACCCAAGGTTTGCAGTGCTAGAGGGCATCAACAATACGGACTCCGTCAGTACATCATGTCGCTGCTGCCTTGCACCTCCACCACCCACACTCAACTTTAGGCCAAGGCACATAGATTGATCAATCAAGGGCTGGGATTCCAACATGTTGGGTCAACCGCCAGAAGGGGGGTTGCCGCACAGTTGCGTGTGCAAATCATAAGCATTTCATCATCGCTTTTTGTGGAACACCTGCTTCATCAACTTCACTTTTGTTCGCGCTGGTCGCATGCGCAACCTTGGCTGGTATCGCACTACAGTGGTCGAGACCAACACCACGGCCTTTATGCTGCCTTCGTGCAAGTTTGCGGCGCCAGCAACACATAGTTGTTGACGCATGCAACACATCTGCGTTTTGCAGCAAAGTTGCCCTGCGTTGCCTCCACATGTCTGTTGGATGAGGGGCGTGGGAGAAGCGCTAGATGGGGACTGGGCGTGTTGCGAGCTGGCCCCGCACGCGCGTTATGGGTTAGGCCAGCTTCATCCTTCATACCAAGTGTGGCACCCCCCCCTGAAACATGTTGGTTGCAGCATGTTGTGCGCTTGTTTGCAGCTCCCTTTTTCGTTTTCCTGATGAAGCACGGCATGTGCATCAGCATGGAATTCATATCAAAGTCATGGCCGCTGCTCAAAGTGATGACCACGCAACTGCAACTTATCTCTAAGGTTTGTGCAGTCTCTGTGTGTTTGAAAGTGCGCAAAGGAATGTTGATGAATTCAACTACATCGGGTTGCCCTTGGACATTCATAATTTCTCGTCCTGTGGGCGAATCCTGAAGCCTCTCATGCCTGCCAACTCGATCGACATGCATGAGTGTTTGGACATGTTTGAGAACAAGGCTAAAAGGCATGGCAGACTAATGTACTTGCACTAAACTATCAGAGACTTTGCTGGCAGAGTTGCGCCAGGCTCAGCTGCAAGATTCCAGGCCTGTTGCGGTGGGGGCAATTCCTCTAAGCATCCATAAGACCATGAGTCCATGACAAATGCGGACGTTTGCCGCAGGATTATTGCTCGGTGCGTTGAAGCACGCTACACATTAGCCTGCCGCCGTGACACTGATTCTGGTTCTGTATTCACTTCCAAAGTCCTTTTATGCGTTAAACAACCTCTCTTGGGTGAGTACAGCAGCCATCTTGACGTGTAAGCAAACATGTGCATAGGTTGTTTCACTCCGGTTTTGGCTGTGTGTTGGAAGCCGCTGTACTAATTGCTAAATGTAATAGACGGCCCCACAAAGTTTTGAGAGGCTTGGTCAGGAAGGACTCAGACGAGTTTCCGTGTCGCAATTGTCGTGCTTTAGGGTGAATGAACCAAGAAAATGGGGGTTGCGGTGGGCGGAGCAGGAGCCCTTTCCGTTGTCAGTTCTCAAGCTGAATATGTCGAGCCAGGTCGTGCAAGTTCTTAGCCTGGCTGGAAGAGCAGCACGTCTTTCAAAGGATTGGCTGCAGGAGTTGCACGGAGTTCTACAAGAGCCAAGCGTTGATACACCTAGCTGTATGTCATAGTACCGATGCCTCTGTTGACATTTTGGCCCTATCAGAGACTGCTGGCAGGAGCTTCAAGCTGAGATGGAGGAAAGGGCTCTTGCTTGACTGGCCATGTGGCGAGACTTCCTGCAAGCATGCTCAGGACAGCAGCTTCCAAGATGAGCATGCGCAAAACACGTGCTGGATTGCCCCTTTCTGATTGTTCCCAGACAGTTTTGCTTGCTTCCGACCTCTTTTTCTACCGCCTCTACTGACCTTTGACTGCAGAGGGCTCACTTCAACTTTCATGGCCTCTCAGAGCCAACGATGGTCAGACCATTTCTCTGACAGCCTTTGGCTGCCTCTTTTCCTGTTATTGCCTGCGATTGCTTCGTGCCTTGGGCGTGCTGGCCACTGGTTTTGCTCACATGGTTTTCCTTGCGGTGCTCGAGATGACGGCTTGTGACTGTGTTTTCAGCTGTTGACATTGCGTTAGAGTTCACTTTGCCATTTTGCGCGGTGAAGTCTACAGCACACGTCGATCAACATGTCGTTGCTTGCTGCTGTTTCTGCCTCTGTCACTTCCACCTCAGCATAGCTAGGATCTGATGTGCGGAAGATTATTGTATCAGCAAGTGGACATGAACAGCAGCCAAACCAGTTTATTCTTCTTTCATTCTCGCGCACATATTCAGAGATGTCACGACAGAGCATAGTTAGACAGCACGGCTTTCCAGCCTGCGCGGAGAAGCCCTTTGGCCAGCCCGCCATGTACGATTTGGCAGTCAACTTGCTGCAGTAAGACCACACAGCACGTTGTGCACGTGTGCTACGCTCGCAAACGGTTGTGGCTTTGGCACTGTATGTTGACCAAAATGGAGGCGAAGCACTAGATAGGCTCGCAAGTCTAGAGACCCAGCGCATGCAGCACTGGCTTCGCTGAATGTGATTCATACTGCGTGGCAGGCCATGATGCGAGCAGCGAACGGCTCAGGTTCCGCAAAATGCGCAACTCTCCGGGTGCACCTGTGAGGTCCTTCGCCGATCACCCAAGCGTGATGCTCCAAGGCCCAAAATCGGGGGCCCGCAATGGGGGAGAGGAATTGGCAAGTGGCAATTGAACTCTTAAACTTTTGGAGTTGTACAAAAGCAACAGCCTGACACTCACTGAGCTGGGCAACTTTTGGGCCAAACTTCGATTTCACGATGAGAGCAATGGGCGAAGGTGCAAACAAGTTGGCAGCGTTCACGCAACTTTGTCAGCTTGACTTGGACACTGACCTCATAAGGCTAATCTCAGCCTTGTTCGCTTGTTTGCTTCAGGAGTGGCAATGGTCTTTCAAACCCTGCTCAGCACGGCTGGCATGTTTGAACCTTTGTGACTGGCTGGATTCCCTCATGCTTCATGCGTGCAAATGGCAAAGCAGAGGTGGGCATTGACCGTGGGCTTGGGCACGCTCATTCCAGGCTTCTGCTTGATCAAGTGCGCACTTTAGCTTATTTTGCAAAAACACACATCTCACCACTGTCGGATCTTAGGTGCTTTCTTGTCACTGGTGCTGTTGAAGCTGACAGAGGCGCCGAGCAGGAGCAACAACATTTTTTTTGTGTATGTGCGCATGTGGCTGGGTGCAGGGGTGTGTATGCGTGTGTGTGTGTGTGTGGCGAGTTCCGGATTCACCCGGATCCAACCTCTGAGCAGGGGGCAGTGAAAACATCCAAATTCTCCGGTGATGCGTTGGGTGACGTCCTGGCGGGTACCTGTCCGCCTGTTAGCTGATAGGAGATGAGTTGACATTCATCTGTTTGGCAGCCATGTCAGTCAAGGGGAGCCTATCTATGCACCTACTCGAAGTCTACTGAGCCGCATTGGAATTTCCAAAGAACACAAGCAATAGCAGTCTCTGGCATTTGGTTGTTCTCCAGCCTAAAAGCCATCAAGCCAAAAGCAATCTAGAAAATAATAGCATTTTTGGCATTGGCCCTAGTCCCCACTAAAAATCATCAAGAAGTAGTTCTTCTGGCTATAGTTTTAGGTTTTTGGAAATGTTGCGCAACATTCCCCACATTTGCAGCCATGGTGGGGATAGTTTTTGTTTGCGTTTGTTTTTTTGGTCCAGTGGGCATGTTGCGAAGCATGCTTATCAATGTTTTGGCCAACATGTCCGCAAACCAACTGTGAAGCCAACAATCCAAAGAAACAAAACACCAAGTATTTTGATTCTCTGTGCTTTCTTTTTTCTTCTTGGTGCTGTGTTTTTGGTCTCGTGGACATGTTGTTCAAAACTTCCAAATTATTGCGCAATATTTTGGCCAGCGTTTGGCATAAAGCCAATAAACAAGAAAAGAAGCAGCCAACAGCAACAATCCTACACCAACCATGGGTGTAAGGTTTTTTGCTCCGTGTTTTGTGGCTCTGGTTTTGTTTTTTGGTCCAGTGGGCGTGTTGCGCAACATTTCCCAAATGTTGCGCAACATTTTGCCACCATTTGGCAATCCAACCAAAAAACAAGAAACAATCCCCGAACAAAAACAATCCTATCCCCACTTTGGCTGGAAGTTTATTTGTTTGTTTTTTCGTCCAGTGGAACTGAGCTGAGAGCCTCGAACATATTGAGCAACATTTGCCACTTTTCTCAAACACTTTCACCTTGTGGGGGTGGCTTGATATCAACACATCCATTTTTTCTGCACAATCTCGGATCTTGGGTGCAGTCCAGCCCAAAAGTCAACTCGAAGGCTTTTCCTGAAGCTTTGTACCTCTTTTTACAGGCTCTTCATGTTCGATCTAGTAGGTGTGAGGGTAAACTGTGCAGCTTGACCTTTATGTTGCGGGGAGGAAGGATGATTTGGCACATGCATAAAATAGAATACTGCATTTTGCTCAGGAGGAGATCCATGTTAATTGAATCTCGTTCCTGTGGCTCAGTTTGCGCTTAGCTAAAAATATATGGATGTGGATAGGGACATTTAACAATTTGACATTGAAGTCGATCTGAAGTTCAACTTGCAATGTTAATAGTTGTTCTTTGAATGCATAGGGACATGCCGATGGTTAAAGTTCCATTTGGTGTGAACTTGACACGGCATGTTAGTTGGGTCTTCTTCTGATGCCTGATATTCAACAAATGTTATTGACTTAACTTAATTCTACAAATTCAAACTATGTTACTTTAGCAGAGTTGATTTTGAATACACATGGAACTGCTTTACCATTGTTTTGGATTTCAATTTCAACTAACAATTTAGATAGGACTGAACTCATTTTCCCAAATAGCTGCTATTCCCAGCAACATGACAAGAGTAAAAACACCCCCAAAGTGTACTTGGTGTACTGCTCTCATACTGAGCTGAAGCTGCAAATCGCTTGTTACAAGGGGATACGATTCAAGTTTTAAAGTTTCAAGATGCTAGAAAACGATGCTCGGTGTACCTCAAAGTGGCTTTAAAGTCAAGCTTCTCAAGGTTCAAGTTTCTGCAGAAAGATTTCCGGGAATCTTGAATCTCAAAACGGGGGGGAGGAAATACATATATATATATATATATCTACACACATACATATATATATATATACACATCTATATGTAGGTCTGCATGTGTTCTTGGCGCAGGAGCTGGCTCGGAATCGAAGATTGCAAGGGCAGGCCTGATGCCATTGGCTGGAGGGGCACTGTTGGCCTCTTGGAAGCATCCCTACGCAGGCCGATGTCGATAGAACACAGCTGTCGCCTACTGATCAGCCGGCAAAAGACACTGCCACTCTGTAAGGGATTCACCAGTGAACGGATGGGGTGGTCGCGGAACAGGTCAAACCGGCTCAAATTTTCGTCAGACGTGGGCATAAGTCAGTTTCACCCCAAGTGCAGCAGTACTGCACTTGTAGAGGCAAAGCACCTTCATCTTATTAGACACAAAAAGTAGAACTGCTGCCAATGTGTATGTTTACATAGGTTTTCGCGAGTTGCAGAAGTGTGCAAGCCCCGGTGTCACATGACTCAAAGTTGGCTCAAAGCGTGCGGTGCGACAGTGCCGTCACCAAGAGCCGACAACAGGCCTGCTCCTTGCTGCACCCACCGAGCCATCAAGGGTGGTTTGATCGGCTTCAAAATGGCATTGCGTTCAGGCCTTCGCCCTTTGGTACCCAGGTGATTGATGCTTGATGCTGATGCTCTTGCGCAGTGGAAATCATTCATGAACAAAGTGAGCCAGGTAGCCAGACTTGAAAGTCAAGTCTCTTAATGGAATCAAATGCACGCAAGCCTGGGTTGTCAGAGACTTTATGTATGCTTGAGTTGCCCTTTTTTGGTCGAGTCTGTTTCGTCCGCCAGGGGGATGGCTCCTCGTCGAGGAGGTTCAGGAGGAGGTGGAGTAGAAGCCACTGCTGGAAGTGGCCTGCGCACTTGGAAAGTCATTAGTGACGTTTCCGTAGGAGTGCCAGCTGCATGGCCTGAGTTGCTCAGGTCTGCGAGGTGGGTTGGCACCGCCACCCCTTAGGCGGATACAGCCATGGTTGGAGGACTGTCTCGCAGTTTCTGGCTTCTTTAGATCTTTCCTGGCTTGCATTCACCTCGCAGCTTCTGGATCTTCTTTTTTTGGGGTGCTAAGCACAGGTCGAGCTTAGTCCAGCAACAGGAAGCACAATCGCAAATTTGCGCCACACTACGAATTGTAGTTGCCACGCAAGTGATGGAAGACAAAGTGGTTTTGGCGAGTAGTGCAGAGAATCGCGGGCTTCAGACTGGAGTGCACTCTCGTCATTCTGATCTATCTCAGTAGATTGCATTTTTGCTTCAACGCAGCCAAGTTCAATCGCTAGAGTCGGTCATCTTCCCCCTGTTCCATTCTTTGTTCTTATCATCGTGCAGCGGGAAGCGTGCGAACCAGGCGCGAGACAGTGACACGGGCACCACTCGGCCAGACAACCACTCACCGGGAACCACCAAGGCACCCAGCAGGAAAATCAGCCAAGCAGTCAAGCCTCGCAGGATGGCTCTGGTCAGTGCGACATTGTTGCTGGCGGTGTGGATGCTAGCGGCGTATTCAAAGGCATTTATGCACCTTGGCTCAAGAAGCTCTCGTATGTTGAGTTTTGGCACTGTTACTTGGCGCTGCATGATTTCGCATTGCAGGTCAGCGGTGTGCACTTAGCGGCATTGCCAGCTACTCAGCGTTCGGAGCTTTGTAGCTTTGAAGTTTTCTGACTCAATACTCTATCTCTCCTAGACATGAAGCAATCCAGACGCCGAGTGTCAGTTTGTTCGTTGAATGTGTCAATCAATATCTTGTTCTTTTCTCTCTTTCTTTTCTACCATCCCATGTGTCATCCTACAAACTGACTGTTCTTCCAGGAGGAGGACACCCTTGTCTTTTGCCTCAGCCAAAATCGGGCTGGGCTTTGTGTTTTTACCCAGCTACAGTGAGTCATGCTCTTCAGCCTTCGGCAAAGCAAAGAGGGTTTCATGATAGGATGTTGCATGCCAGCGCTTCTCTGATGCTCCTTCGTGTATGTGTGTGTGTGTGTGTGCGCGCTGATGTCCTAATCTGCTGCAGGTTGCGCACATTCCAGCTTTCAAAAGCCTTCCTTCCGGTTGACATGCCGACTCCAGTGCAGGCTCTAGGACGGAGATTGACGCTAGCGATTGGCATGTTTGCATGTGAGTGGTCAGGACAATCACTGCAGGATGGCATCCCCTTGGTGGTTGTGACGAGAGGCTGCTTCGGAAGGGAGATGGACTTTGGGCCAGTAGCTTAAAGTGCTCTCCAGAGCGCCGTGCCGTCGCGAGAACAAGTCAGGTCTGGCCCCTCGCGCAACAGCATTCAGAAGGCTGGT
>CAUJNA010003806.1:40000-97500 GCA_963377175.1 Effrenium voratum
AGGGATCAACTCGAGAGGAGGACCTGTCTGCATGGAACCTGGAAACTTTGGTGATCCTAAACCGGAGTCCAATCGCCTCTCAACAGGGTGCGAACGCAACGGCACTATTGGGGGATCCATTGGGTCTTCCTGAGTATGAGGCTATGTGTGTGCGACGTGATTCTGCTTGCAAGGATGAGCATTCGCGAAGGAGAATGCACATTGCCTTGGGCATCTCGTTGCTGGGGACTCTGCTTGCAGGAGGTAGCCGTGTTTTGAGGTCCATGCGAATCTCGCAGAGTTATGGTTTCGTGCGTGCAGCTGTTTTGGCGAATCCAAGCGTAGAGGCTGTGCTCGGCCCATCATACATCCAGTCGAACAGTGGGACATTCACTCCTACTTACATCAACGCGAAACTTAGACTTGTGGGGAATGCTGGCACCGTGGCTGATGTCGCTGTAGCGGCTAGCCGCGATTCTGTGCAGCAACGTTGGAACGTGGCTCTTGCAAGAATGACAGTGGGCGGTGTGTCTTGTAACCTTGACCTCGCAAAGTGACGTCAGGCAGTGGCGCAAACAGTCATAGTTGCGCGCTCCCGTGGGGTGGGTGGGTGCGGGGAAGAAAAGGGCATGGCACGTCGAGCTTGCTATGCATGAAGCAGTTGATGCCAAATCGATGTGCATTTGGCTGCGCAACTTAGGCCTCATCAAATTGGGAACGAAAGGCGAGACGACTGCGTGGAAATCATTGAGGAGTTCATGAGGTGCGGATGACAAGCCCGTGCCAGAGCCAACCAGTGATTTCTTGATCAGGACTGGGCAGGTACCGGAGATGCTTTCAATTCCCGAGGCCAAGAAGTGAGCTGGGCGTGGACTGGACTTGGAATGGCATGAGGCAACATAGCCTTCAGCCATGATCTTCTTCGAGGTAAAACGAGCTGCTGTGGAATTTTGGGACTAATCGAAGAGCTTGGCTGTTTAAGCATTCTCTGTATGAGCATGAGAGCGATAGAGTGGGCTTGCTTCCCCATCTCGGTCCAACGTGACAAGTCACAAGGCTGGGTGAGCGTCTTGCTCACGAAAGTGCAATCTAGGATAGCGGAAACATGCCAGCCAGCAGCAGTTTATGGCGGCTGTTAGTTTATTGATTTTGGTTGCTCACAATTGTGAGCTGCACTGAAAGAACTGGGGAGACTTTTGCACACCCTCCGCGCAGGCCAAGCCATTCAGGATGCTAAGCGGACTTTGGAGCTTTGGGGATAGTTCTTAGACTTTTCAGCTGCCCTAGAAGGCATTCACGATCTGGACCTGAGATATGTTGAAGTATCACTTTCTCATGTCGAATGCTGGCGGCAGTTGTGAGAGAGAGAGAGAGAGAGAAGCACCATGTCTGTAGTGGTTGATGATTGCAGCCTTAAGGTTGGCTCAAGTTTTAGCATCCCAGCCCTTCTGAGACGATTGTGAACAAGTGGCAGACTGCAAGGGACGCTTTGAGTGGAACAAGCTCTGACTTCAAGTCACAAGGCCGTCGCGCGTTTTGGGTTTCGGGCGCCATGAGATGCCGAGCGGAATGAGCCGAGGCTTTGCCTCGATGGCGAGAGCCGCATGAGAACCGGCCGGAGATTGGCGCCGAGCCTGCGCTTGATTGGTGGACCGTATGTTCCGGCGAGAAGACAAACGACCGGCACTTTACCAGCACACCTGGTTTATGAGCCAGGACACTTGCCGGATGCTGCTACGCTGCTTTTG
This sequence comes from Effrenium voratum, assembly GCA_963377175.1. NCBI lineage: Eukaryota > Dinophyceae > Suessiales > Symbiodiniaceae > Effrenium > Effrenium voratum. The sequence continues at coordinate 41,728 of CAUJNA010003806.1, forward strand.
GTGGCTCAAAGTGCGGCATCCAGTGGCTTTAAGGACCCCGACTTTTGGAGAGCATGCAGTGTGCAGGCGCAGCGGATGCTTTGTCACGGCACAGGCACAGATCTGCGACAGCTAGCTCGCTACACCGAAGCAGCAGCATCTGTTCACTATCGCGACGTCGAGCTGATGTAGCTTTTGGCCGAATTTCGGCATTATTTCACCTTGCTTTACATGACACCTGGTGCAGGCATAAATCCTTGCTCGCACAAGAAAGCGATGTAACAACATATATTTCGATTCACCCCCTCGCCAAACACGTGCTTTCTGAGAATTGGTAACACGGCATTTATGGTCATCACCCACACACACCCACACACCCACCCACACACACCCACACACACCCGCACAGGTTTCGTCCAACAGTCGTGAAGGTTCAGCATTAGGTACATGAGCTGTAGAGATTCGGAGCCAAAGGGAGTCACAGCTGAATTTTGCAAATGCGACCGGACCTCTTTAACGCACCCAAGACGTGGGTATTTTGTGCGCCTCCTCAGGTATAATCTTGGCGATGCAGCGGCCGCAGCTGCACAAGACAGACATTTGGACTCCGATACCATTATGCTTGTGCTCCGTGCGCACGCGTTGCTTGCCTTCCAAAATGACCGGGTCGTGCAGAAGATGGAAACTTCACTTTTCGAGCTCTTGCAGGAGTCTAGAGCAACGGCAGGGTGTTTATCCAACTCTCTCCTGTCACTGTCGGAGCTGCATGCTGCAGCTTGTCTTCCTGCAAGCGAGACTTCCCGACAAGAACTCATTGATGGAGCAGCGCGAGTGACGCTGGAGCACATCTCCTTCTTCACCGCGGCACAACTCTGTGAGGTCCTGCAAGCCATGGCCACCTTCAGGATGCGTGGGAATCGCCAGGTTTCCGCCTTGCTGCTTGGTATCAGCAACTCCTTGGCCAGGCAGTCGCTCAAACTGAGCTCCAAAGACTGTGCTACCGCTGCAAACGCATATGCGGCTTGTAGGGTTCATGACGAGCAAATTTTGGAAGCACTGTCAGGGCGGCTGCGCGACAAAGAGGTGCGTGGGGCCTTGACCCCACAGCAGCTTTCTCAAGTTCTCTACGGATTTGCCAAGTTTACAAGCCAGGACATTGCTTTGCTGGACTTGCTTTCAATTGAAGTGCGACGGCACCTCCACACTCTCGACGCATCGTTGATGAGTTCAATGCTGGCATCTTTGGCAAAGGCTGGTGTAAGCTGCGCTGTCCTTTCTGGGCGCGCGACTCAAATGGTTCGCCGCACTGTGACAGAAACCAGCGAGACAGCAGCTCCAGCATGTGACCTCGGCGCCGCCACATTTGCAGAGCTACGGGCTTTGACAATGGCCTTTGCAAAGCTTCAGGTTACGGACAGGCGCTTGTACGAAAGGCTGGCAGAGTCTTTTGTCCAGTGCAAGGATGACAATCAGCAGGCAGTTGATGTTCAACCGTGTGAGAGCCTGGTCAACGTGGTGCACGCTTTTTCAAAAGTGCACATATCCCCTATGAAGCTCTTTGGTATGGTTATGGGCGCGTTGATGTCACAATCAGAGGAGATGAGCAGCCGCGAAGCTGTGAAGCTGCTTCATGCCTTGGCAAAGGTGGACTATACCATCATGCCATCAACAAAAGAGCGCATTCTCCTCGCCTTGCGGCCGGAAAGGTTGCAAGACCTGGGAATCTTTGAGCTCTTAAAGCTCTCTGTTGCCTCCAAGAAGCTGGGATTGGACTTGCCAATGCTGGAGTCGCAGGTTGGTTCTGTTTTGCCAAATGAGCCGATGCTTGCCAAAGAGACTCCACAGCGCCGTCCTGTCGCCCAGAAGACCCGGCGAAAGAGTGCTCGCAAGCAGAAGTGGACGTGGTAAAAAGAGCATTATGTTGTCTTTTCCTGCCATGGTCTTGCGACGAGAATCACAGCTATCGTGAATTGCGTGCTGCAAAGAATGGACAGTCTTGAATACTTTAGCGTTGCATTTTCACCTGTATGGCTGGTGGCTGGGGCAGCAAAGAATAGACAGGCCTCATTTTGGGTAGGTAGACATTTCTTGTGGCTCTTCCCTCCAAGTGCCGTGCATGGTTCCATCCTGATCTTGATCGCAGCCGTGGTTAGCTCACTGGTAGTTTCTTTTGGCTCTTTTGGCAATTTCACCATGACGGTGATTAGCCTTGAAGAGCTGTCGAAGCACACTGCTCCGAATGACACATGGATGGCAATTCATGGATTGGTCTACGACACTTCCGGCTTCATGACAGAGCACCCTGGAGGTCAGGTGCTTGTTTGCAGATGCTCAAATGGTTGTCGCTGGCCGCACTCAGGCGCGCAATTGCTTGAGTCCGTTGCGGGTCAAGATGCATCAGCAGAGTTTGAGGCCTGCCCTCGATTTGCTTGTCCACCTGCTCAGAGCGTGTCGGCGTGTGGTTGTGGCTGGCAGGATGCCTTGCATTCGACAGCTGCTCGTACCGAAGAGAAGATAAGCTGCAAGGGAGTCCTAGCGGGCTCTGAGAAGCAGGCCGTTGGCTCGGTGTCAGCGGACACTTGTGCATTTTCCTCACCCAGACCTTGTACAACCAAACCATGAATTTCTGATGTCAGGACTGTGTTCCCCGAACCAAACGCGCCTTCAAGGCATTTGGCATTTGTGCTCAACATGCACCATGGAGGTGCAGAGATTTCGCGAAGCCGGCTGGGACGAGTCGATGGGTGTCCCAGATCCAGAGGCGTTGAGACACACATGCCACCACCTTTCAAAGATTCCTTTGCATCTATTGTACAATGTTTTCTTCCCTCCGACAAGCTCGGCAGGCTTTGATAGGAAAGAGTGGAATGAGCCTACCTTCTACTGCAATTTTCCTCTTGGCCGCTTGGTAGCAGGTAGCGCATGAAGCCTTGTGAGATACATGCAGCTAGGTTGGCGCAGTTGCAGCAGCAGCCGCTGCATGGTTCATCGCCTCTCGCAAGAAGTAGACTTGATTGCATTTGTGCAATGCGCGTTGCGCAAGTGTTCAGCATCTTCCATTTTGGCTGTACAGCCATCTGTTATGCCGAAGCAAGCCATTCGTTTGGTCGTTTGGTAGCCTTTTCCGACTGTCCCGAAAGGGACGGTCGGTGATCGAAAGACCCATCTTTTGCCGAAGAATGAAAGCAGAGGCTGCAACGCTACCGACACTAAAGTTCGCACTGAGGATGCTGAGGATGCTGAGCATGCTGGGGATGCTGGGGATGCTTGGCTGGAAATGGCCATACTGGGAGGGAATGCTGGGCATGCTGGGAATGACGGGAATGCTCATGCTGGAAATGCAGGGAATGCTGGGAATGCTGGGAATGCTGGGAATGCTGGGAATGCTGGGAATGATGTAACTGCTGGGAATGGAAATGCTGGGAATGCTGGGAATGCTGGCAATGCTGGAAATGCTGGGAATGCTGTGACTGCTGGGAATGACAAATTCTGTAAATACTGGGAATTGCCATGCTGGGAATGCTGGGAATGCTGGGAATGCTGGGAATGCTGGGAATGCTGGGAATGCTGGGAATGCTGGGAGTGCTGGGAGTGCTGGGAGTGCTGTAAATTCTGCAAATGATGGAATTGCAATGCTGGGAATGCTGTAAGTGCTGTAAATGCTGGGAGTGACCATGCTGGGAGTGCTGTAAATTCTGTAAATGATGGATTGCCATGCTGGGAATGCTGTAATGCTGGGAATGCTGGGAATGCTGTAAATGCTGGGAATGACCATGCTGGGAATGCTGTAAATTCTGTAAATGCTGGGAATGACCATGCTGGGATTGCTGGGATTGCTGTAAATGCTGGGAATGACCATGCTGGGAATGCTGTAAATTCTGTAAATGCTGGGAATGACCATGCTGGGAATGCTGGGATTGCTGTAAATGCTGGGAATGACCATGCTGGTGCTGTAAATTCTGTAAATGCTGGGAATGGCCATGCTGGGAATGCTGTAATGCTGGGAATGCTGGGAATGCTGTAATGCTGGGAATGGCCATGCTGGGAATGCTGGGAGTGCTGTAGATGCTGGAAATGACCTGCTGCTCCTTTGACACGTGGGATGATTTGGGTCGGGGCATCCTCAAAGCTGAAGTAAGCATTGAAGTGACAATCCGTGCAAGCTTGGCAATGAAGGTTCACAGGCTGCACAAAACGAAAGAGCTGGGTTGAGCCGCAGTTGCTGGAACACTTGTGTCTTTGGGCGTCATTTGGAAGTGGAGCATGAGTCTGACATGCACATGCTGAGCGAGCTGAGACAAGTCATTTGCTTGCTATTTTTTAGCTACACATCACTGAGCAAAATTGAAGCGTGGCCCATGATGTTTGCACATTTGGCAAATTGACATCCGTAGTGCACGGGGGGCAAACGAGCGGCTTGCTTTTGCACCCTCTGCTTATCTTCTGCATTGAAGATCAAGCTGTGAGACGGAAATGTGGATACGGCGCATCTCAATGTCTCATCCATGCTGTACATCTCAAATCCTCGCATGTTATGGACCTAGCAATACTCACACACATTAACCAACGCAGAAAAAGTGAATCCTGTTCTGCATCGCCATGGCACTTCTTAGGAGCGACTGGCATCTTCGAGCACGCTAGTCGGTCATGTCCTTGCTATTTTTCTTTGTCGGCTTGGCAGCAGGCCAAGACATCATATTGCCAGTTATTCCGCGGCAGATTCCGCGGAGGGTCGGGATTGTTAATGAATCTCCAACTCCTGGGCCTTGGGTCGTCTATGAGTTGAAAATGTTCTTTTCCACAACCTGTGATGAGGCTGATCAATTGCAGCCAAGTCCTTCCGATGTTTACGACACGGGCACGCGGCGTGAAACAGAGCTGTTCACCTCCGGGCCATTTGCTTTTGATGGGCGCACTTGGACCAATTGGACAGCAGACTGCATGGTCCAGCTCGGAGGTTGCTTGTCGCGCTCCGTTGGCATAGGTGTCGATATTACCTACACTGAAGCGTATGCCCTGGCATTGGAGGAGCGAGAAAGCCAGTGGACAGTTCTAGGTCCGTTGCTGGATGCCATTACAGTGAAGTGTGTTCATATTTTCCAGAGCTCTGATCCACTTCACAAAGCTGACGACATCACGATTGTGGATGGTTTCCTCGACGTGGAAAATGATGAGTACACTTACGAAGTGGTGCAGACCTTCCTTGGCGTGAGTGGGGGTGGCTGGTCGCGGCGCCCTCCACCGCTCAACTACCTTTGGCGCCTGCAGAATGTCCAGGTGGGCCATGGGGAATGAGGAGTTTGGGGCATTTCCACACCTGATTGACCCAAGTTCCACAAGTCATAACTAGGGACAAGTGTCAGACGCCCTTCCAGGTGACCTTGGGACCGTGGAGCCTCAGCGAGCTGCAGTTCTTTGAGGACGAGCTGTGCACTTGGCAGATGAACGGCCTGGTTTACTCGCTGGGAAGCCAAAGTCCGATGGCTGAGGGGGAGCTGAAGGCCTTCGACGGGGACGTGTCCACGGTGTGGACCGCCAAGTGCGATCCCATCCCCGGGTCCGATGCACCGGAGATCTGGGGGGACGGCCTACGCTTCGACGGCTGCGAGCCGGAGCAGGCCTTTATTGGCTTGGAGTTCGACTCGGAAAGGACGGTGCGCTGTGTGCGTCTGTTCCAAAGAAACCCGGTGGACCTCTTTGAGAGGGAGCAGCGGCGGTCCTGGACTGCCGGCTTTGCCTTGCAAAGATGGACAGGGAACGACTGGAAGACGGAGGAGCAGTTCTGGGATAAAAATGTGCCGTACGGCTTGTTTCCGCCCACTCTGGATACCCCATTCATTGGCGACGCGCCCGGTGTTTGGGAAGACATGCGGCCCCCGAATAAAACATGCTGGCGCCTCTCCAATGATGATTACACCCGGGGTCAGTGGAATGTGCTTGAGCTGGAGTTCTACACCAGCGAGTTTTGCGCAGACTTGCCTGATGCCCGCTTAGAGGGAACCCCACTTTCCATGCAAGGGCCGGGGAACATGGAGATCTACAACGTCTATGACGGTGATTTGCGGCAAGACCTGGTGTGGACCTCCAGCTGCTCGCAGGGCTTGGGCCGTGACTCGTGCATCCCTGGTGAGGCATGGCTGGGGATATATGTACGCGGGCGTCAGCCTGATGTGAAATGTATCCGAATTCTGCAGTGCCTTGGTTTGCACACTGTTTCCCGCTCTCACTTGGACTGCATGGATTCAGAAGCGGGATACGTGTTAGAACAAGGCAATCAAAGAGGAGACCTTTGATACGGCGTAATCATACTTTGATATAATTCGAAGTGCTCAGTTTGCCTCAAAACACGTAAGGTCCAAGACGCTGGATGAGCAATCTGCGTTTGTATCGCTTCACGTCTACCTGAATGGCGGTTGGAGCATACACAGCCAGCATCCGGAAATTGGCGGTGGTACATGGAACCGAAGACCCGCGCCACCGTGGACACTGTGGCGGGTGCGGAACAACAATCAGATTGCAGGTCAATGGCAGGTGGCCGAAATCCGTGCTTTCAGAGATCCGCTCTGTTTGGTCCAAATGACACCAGGTAGGGCCATTGGAAGCGGATATTTTGCAGGCGACGAGCCTGCTGCCGCATTTGATGAGGACGCTGCTACAGTCTGGACTGCGAACTGCGATTCCTGCAATGAGACACGCAGGTACTGGGTCGGGCAGGAGCTTCCACCCGATGCTGAGGATGCTCAAGCTGGTCAGGATCAGGGTAGGCAAAACTGTCTTTTTGACAAGCTGCATGAGACGTGATTCAAAGTCAAATCATGATGGAAGATGCAGTAAAGTTAACTGGAACTGTAGTAGAGCCAACCCTGTTGAGGATATGGTGAGATGCTTCAGAGTCTGGCAGAGTGAACGCCTGGAGCGGCAGATGGTCAGTGTTCAGGTGCAGATCTGGAACGGGGAGATATATACTATGTCGCCCGTGACCGACACGGGGTCGATGCATGAGCTTGGAGGAGGTGTCTGGTCCCGGCCAACTGCTAGCTTCATGACCAGATGGCGTCTCCTTCCAAATGTCCCCGATGACCGCCTTTGGCGCTTGCTGGAAATCGAGCTCTATGCGGATACCGCTTGCAAGCACCGACTGGGGAGGTCTGGCAGCAGAGGTGGTGGTATTTCCGTTTTGGCTTCCAGTTACCTGGGATTCGTCCCGTACTTTGACCGTGTTGCGAACGGAAAGATGTGGTCGGAAGCAGAGCAGCTCAATGATCTTGATACAACCCGAGGGCTCTTAGTGGAGCACAAGCCCAGCCAATCTCGTCCTGGCTTTGTTGGCGTAGATTTTCTCTCCAGCTCTGTTTGGGTGCGGTGTGTGAAGCTGATGCAAGGCTCCATGCCCTTGGAATACGTGCCTTCAGTCCGTCTGGAGCTCTGGGATGGCAAGGAGTGGCGCAGCGAGGACCCGGAGATGTCCCCAGTGGAGGTCCAGTTGGATGGGTTGGGCGGTGGAGGTTGGCAGCGGAGACCCGCCCAGCCGGGGTCCATGTGGCGCGTGGAGAACGCCGACGTAGTGCCGGAGGGCTGGGCGGTCTACGAGGTGGAGTTTTTCACCAACAGCGACTGCTCCAGTGGAAGGCTTGTCGGGGATGTCATTGCAAGTGGCTATGTTCCGCCCATGGAAGATAGAGGTCCAGAACATGCATTCGATGGGAACACTTCGACCATATGGATGTCTCAGTGCTGTCCAGTGGAAATCTTTCACCATCCAATTGGATTTGAAACAGTTCAGTTCCGAGTTGGCTGTAATGCCAGTGATGCCTGGATTGGTCTCGACCTAGGAGAGACTGTGGTGCAGAATGTCAGGTGTGCTCGCATTTTTCAAGCAGGTTATGAGTTGATGCAGAGCGGCACTGTGGACATTTCAAAGTGGGATGGCACAAATTGGGCCAAGCACTGGCAAATGGGTGGCCTGGGAGGCAGCGAGTGGAATCGCAGACCAGCAGCAATCAACACCATGTGGCGTTTGCAGTACTTGTCCCGAAAGGATGAGCCGTGTCCAACCCAGCTTGCGCGCATCATGCACCGACCCTGGGGCATCTCAGACCTCAAGCTGTTTAGCGACGACACGTGCCAGACCCAGATAACGGGCGGAACTCCCATTACATCTGGCAGCTTTGATTTCTTCTCATCAACCACAGTTGATCAGCCTTCCTATGCGAGCTCAAGAATTGTGGACGAGGATCCACTGACAACTTGGGCCGCCAACTGTAGGACTGGTTTCAACTACATTGCTACAGAGAAGACAGACTGCACGGGTGCCTGGGTTGGGATGCAGTGGTCGGTTTCATATGAAGTGCGCTGTGTCAAGATAGTGCAGTCCCGCTGGGAGTCGGCCAGATGCTGTGACGCTGCAGATGTGCTTGAGCTACAGAGGTGGAACGGGTCCAACTGGGTCGAGGCGTCTTGGTTTCGGGAGCCGCCGCAGCCGGCGATTCCCACCCAGTACAATATGAGAGCCCCTGTCCATTTGGGAGCAGAGTTTCGGAACGTCGGTGAATGCCCGTCCCGTCTCTCTGGGTTGCGCATCTTTGAGCAGGCGGTGGTGGAGCAGCGGTCACGCAAGGACAGTGAGAAGTGCATCGTGAAGCTGACAGGGGCCGTGCCACTGCTAGCAGAGCCATATTGCATCAAGCACCCAAAATGCGTAGATGTTTTTGGCGCTAGTGGCACATGCTGCCCTATAGGCGATTTGATCCAGAGTGAAAACAGGTGTTGCTGCAGCTTTATGGGTGGGGAACCAATTTTTGCAGACGAAACTAGTATCACAGATACACGTGACAAGCTGAGCTTTGAGTACGCCACCATTTGGATGTCCAACGTCCTGCCCTGGCTTGGCCTGGGGGTTACTATCGCTTTGTATTTGGCTGCTGTTCTTCTGCCGGCAGATGCAGAATCTCGTGCCAAATATTGGGTGCGGAGTGACATTGGGTCGAGGGAACGACATGCTCGGAAGCGACTCTTTCTGAAGCGATTGGTGGTGGTGCCATCTTGGCCGCTGCTTGCTTGGAGAAGCTTCCTGGCAACCAGCAAGTCTGAGACCAGCAAGATCATCCGCTGGTTCATTTTGCCCAACGGCCGCAATCCACGGCCCTTGGAGCTTTACAGGTCTCTGCTCTTCCTGGTGCTTGGCTCGGTCTTGAGTGGGATGGCACCCTGGCTGTTGCTCGGGGCGATCTTTGGGGAGATGATGATCGGGTGTGCTCTCCAACTGTGCCAGGTGATCCGATACTTCAAGTCGCCTTTCGACCCACTGGACTTGAGAGACATGCACCTTAGGCAAGAGGTGTCGAGAGTCAAGGTCAAGCATGACGACGGCATGGCCTCGGCAATGGATGTGGCCACTAATGTGGCTGCGACATTTGTGTTCGGCCTGGCATACTTCGGCAAGTTCATCTTTGATCTCTTGATTGTTCGGGCGCAGATGTTGTCCTTCGAGGCCATCGACAACATCGAGGCGGACCGGGTGGTGGAGCTCTTTCCCGGGCTGTTGGAGACCTTGCGAGAGCCCGCCATGCTGCTGTACGACATGATGTATGCCACCAGTCAGGCCATCTCCTGGAGCTTGGGCCGTTTGGTCGGCATCCCGCTCTGCGAGGGCTCCTGCGCCCTCGCGGGCTCGGTGGCGCTGGTCATGATTTTGTACGGGGCATCTCAGTGGCTGAACTACGACCTCTTCGGGCTTTTTGTGGGAGCACGGCAGGTGGTCCGAGCCACGCGGCCGGAGTGCCAAAGGGTGCTCGCGCAGAGCTTGATCCTCTTCTGCTTGAGTGCCTCATTCGCAGCTGTACAAATGACAATGGTTCTCTTTACAAGAGCCCTTGCTTTTGCCAACCCATTTGTCGTATCGACCTGGGTTTGTGAGTATGATGACACCCTGGCCATTTTTGTCGGGCGACTTTTGCTCACAGGGTCTTCTCTGGTCGGATTGATATTTGTATTTCTTTGCGTTAATGGCCACTTTATGGGTCAAGACTACATCACAGAGCGTGTGGCCAATTTTCTGGGAATAGACTTGACTGCTCTCGATCCAGATGGCGTCGGAGAGGAAGGCGGCATGTTCCGCTTGAATGTTTTTGGAGCAGCGATGCCTACCTTGTTTGGGGTGTGGTGGGATCCCTGGAACATCGACGCGTACTTGGTCCATGAGCGGGCACATGTTTATTCAATGGAGTTGCGGGACCCCCAGGCCTGCAAGAGATGCGAAAAGATTCATGTGCAATACGAACTCATGATGACTGCAACGGGTCGAACCGTGAGTGCGGCTGTGCAGATTGTGCCATATGGGGCAGTCGTGGCGAAGGCATGCGAGTACCTAAACGATCCCCCTTTGGTTTACATTGGGAACAAGATGAGCTGCTTAAAGATGAGAAAGCTGGAAAGATATCCCGCACCAAGGAAGAAGAATGTGATACTGCGCACCTACATGCTCATTGCTGAGATTCTTGCCTATTCTGTGGAATACTTGGTTCCGTTCTTGAGAAGGCTCACCAGTGTTGGCATGTTGCTGTACTTGAGCTTGGGGACCTTTACTCTGACGGAGAACAACTTGGCTGCGCAAGGCACATACGTGATCATCGCAGGCTTCACCTTGTCCTTTGTCAAGGCGTCCTTGGAAAGAATCATCCCCGCTTTGCTGAAGTACGGCCTGACAGGCATTTACTTTGCGTTGAGCAGTGCGGAGGGGAAGGTGCACCGCGCAAATAATCTCGCCCGGACGATCACAGGCCAAGTGCTCTCGGGTTCTCTGGCTGCGTCGTATCTTTCAGGAAGCCTGATTTCTGCAGGGTGGGCTTCCCTGTTCGATGCGATCATCATCAGCTCCAGCTTGGGATATGCCTTCAGCCTGATCACTCTGATAATCAACGCAGCGCTGGAAGACTCTGCCCCAGAGGTGGGCGATCCGCCCAAGAGGAAGAGCATGATGCAGCTTGTTGGCAAGATAATCTTTGCCCTGCTCACGGGGGGGGCGTTGGGAGCTGTTCTCCTCTATGCCGGTGAAGCCGGCCTTTGGTGGGACAACCCGGTGACGGATGTGTACAATTTCAAGAAAAACTTGGGAGATGGAGATCGCTGGACGGTGAGAGACAGCATTGGCTTGAGCTTTATAGCAGTTGCAATTCAGTTCTTGGTATTGCGTGTCATACTGGTGGAGAATCAGCAGCCGATCAACGAGCAGGTGGAGCGGGAGGCGCCTTGGCGACGCTCCCCCACACGTGTGGTGCTGCGATCTATGTACTTTTTCCCAGGCATTGCAGCAATTCCGACTTGCACTCTCATAGCGACCTTTCTTACTGAGTGGCTTGCTGTGCCTCTGAACCTATCCCCGCTATACAAGCAGTTTCTTCTCAGTTCAATAGGCATCGTGCTGGCCAACATTTCAGGGCTTACCATTCACAGGCTTATGGACAGCTTTCCGCAGTTGATGGGCTTCTTTGCATGCGTCCTTTCAGCGTGCGTGCTGTGTCCCTGGAACTTTCTCTTTGGTGCTTTTACCGCAGTGTGGATTGGCGTCGCAGTAGGAAGCATCTTAGAAGAAGTGATCCTTCGGCGCACCTTGCAGCGGGAAATCAAGCGCCGCGAAGCCACTGGCGAGGATGACATGGCCTTCTTCGATCACAAGCGTGCGGCCTGCATGGAGGAGTGGGAGAAGCTTGAGGACGAAGACACGGCCTCAGAGCAGGAGCCAGAGCCTGGAAGGGAAGACAAGCTGCAAACATTGCTGGAGATTGCAGCGGCAGGGCAAAGCCCCATCGACTACGTCCGAGAGGCCTCGGGGGACTATGCACTGGAACCGGAGCCACCGCTCGGCTCAGGCTCGGCCTCACACTCAGGCTCGGACTTGGGCGAGAGTATGCTGGCAGATGGCTTGGAGTCGGAGACGCAGTCAACTCATGGCGGCTGCTCGCTGTTCCAGTTTTTGTATTTTTTGCTCCATGGAACGAAGGATCTTTCTTGCCCTTCAATGGAGTGTCTTGTTTTTTCTTGAAGCAACTTCCAAGCTGCGCCGAGGTTTACTCTCCAAGAAAGGCTCCTGGAGCTCAGGGATGGTCGAGCCGCCGCCTTTGCCATTGCCGGAGGCTGGTCGGACTCGCTGAGAGAGCGGAATGAGTCGCGCTGGCCATGGACCATCATGGACCCCATTTGAGTCACACTCAAAACCCGGGTAAGTGAGGCTTAGGGGACAACCCCAGCCATAAATGGGCGCGGCCGCCTTCTTAATTCTTTACATGGTTTTGAGTATACCATTTTAATACCAGGTTTTGATTCTGGCTCATTTGTGACCAGGCTGTTTTCTCCTGGCAGCGGTTGTGGTCGCTGGATTCAAGCGTGCATATGATGCTTGACACAGACTTCCTTTGCAGACACGGTTGCTTTGCAGTTGCTTTTGCGAGGGCTCTGACTCGCCGAGATCTCAGCGCGGCGAGGTGCAGGCGTTGCGACGTGTACTCGCTTCATGTCATGTTATGTCATGTTCTGGGTTTGTCCGTTTGCCCCGAAGTGAGTGCCGAACGTATAAAGCTTCATTCACACGGTGAAAGGAGGCGTCGCTGTCACAACTCAAAAAAGCCCGCAGGTGGCTCGAGAACCTTCGACAGAGCCGGTAGAAGCTCCGAAGGCCAGTTTCGTACTTTGGACAATTGCCAAGAATGTGTTGTTTGAGGACAGCTTCCAGGCCATCAAAGATGACGCATCGGAAGGCACGCTTCCAACATAGTATATATGTATATGATATATATAAAAATATATATACATATAATGCAGATATGTGGAACGCCATTTTTTTTTGAAACTTGTGGCTTGGGACGTGCATGCAGAATCCTTGTAGCCATGTTGAGAAGCCCTTCGGAATTTATTTCTGCATTTTGGAGCTTTGCGAGGCAGATCGGGAGATTTAGATGCACCAGAGCTGCGGGATGCAGCGGCTGACGAAGACATTCCAGTTCCGATGGAGATTGTCGTAGCAACTGTGAGGCGGGGTGCTCAGGCTTGTTCGATAGGGCTTGTAGGATCGGGCCAAAGAGTTGTTCAGAGCGTCTCGACTGCCGATTTCAGAGACAAATCATTGAGACATGCTGCTTGCTTTGTGTGACATGCCCATACATGGAAGACACACACACACACACATGCACACCTTTGTACTGTTTTGCTTCATTCACCAGAAGCACTGTCCAATGCGCGTGCAGTCATCCCAGCGACATTGCGCCAGAGACGCAGGCCTGTGGGTTGTGCAGTACGCCGAAGCTTCTCTATCTCACACACTCAAATTGGCAGGATGGAAGCAACTCTACGATAGTGCCGGTCACAGAGAGTGCAATTACACTACCAGGAGAGATTGACCCAGATGCTGCTAAGTCCCTTGGCTGAATTGAAATTACATGGAGGGCGCTCAGACGAGATTTGAGTTCCATGATGTACTTGCCTTTGTTGCCTCAAACCCGTTTTGGAGGAAATTCTCACCTGGCCCTCAAGCCTTCGTTTAGAAAATCAGTCGAGCGGCAAATTTGAGCCCTGTGTGTCTGGAGCCTGGGATTTGTGTTTGTTTTTCTTGACACTCACGAGCAGATTGTGTTGTATATGCTCTGCTCATCCCAGGTTGGCAGAAGAAGCCCGGAGAGAACACCTCCAAGCAGCAGCAGCTCGGCCCGTGTTGCCCAAATGTCGCCTCAACATGAGTGGCCTTCCAAGTGGTTCATCTTGGCTGGCCCGCCACCCGAAGTGGGCTTTCTTTGAGACACGTCCGCCTGCGTATCCCTCGAAGTGTCGCTTGTGCATACCTGGCTTTGCAGCTGAAGGCTTCGAGGCCAGCAGCAGAGGTGAATCCAGTGCTGAGAGGCGGGCTCAGCTTCCTCACGAGGTGGGATTTCGTAGCGCGGAGGCATACGCCCTCAGCGTCAAGACCTTTGGTCGAGGGTTCACGGCGCGCGCCAGCCGCGCGCTGTGCCCTCTTTGCCGCTTGGCGTTCTTGGCCTGTCGGAGCGATGGGATTTTTTGCAGCTGTGATGCAAGGAGACCTACTCAGCAGAGGGCATCCAGCCAGCCCTCCAGGCCTGTGAGCCTATCACAGTTGCACATTCGCTGTTACAATTGGCTCTGTGAGGAAGCGATGATGGCCTCGACCAGTCTCACGAGGCAGCAATTTGAGCATTGCTTTGTCTTGTGGCTAGTGCTTTCTATACACGGGTGGAGCTTTGCACAGGTCCTTTTCATGCATGACACCACTGCCTGCAGCCTAAGAGCGACGGGGAGTCATTTGCTAGTGGGCCGTCCCCGTGCACCTTGGCAACGTCAGGCTTTGGAGCAGATGTGCTGCCATCGCGCGCGCCCACTGATTCAAAGGACTCCATACGCGAGTCTTGTGTGGGCAAGGCAAACATTTGCTTGCATGGCTCCTAGGCAACATAAAGTGACACACATTTTCTGCGACAGCTACGAGTCCCAAAGGGACTCAGCTTTCTAGTGGAGGAATGCAGTAAAAACCTTGAAGTGTTTTTTGGGCTTAAAACCACCTCCGGCCCTTCCATGCCAAGCATGCGCAGTCTCACGAAGGATGTACCATTTATACTAGCAAAGAGCTGAGCTGCTTTGCTTATCCTGCCGATCAGCGCATCACCTCAACTTGTGTGCCAACACATGAGGCACGTTGACACTTTGCTATGGCCATGCGCAGCCTTGACACATTTTTGTATGGGCTCAATCTTGCAAGTGAGAATTCCTACATTTGACACTCGCATACGAGACTGCATCCAACGTCACATGCTTTGTACTATAACATTGATCTAGCGCAGACAAAACTGGAAAGATCTTTCCGTTTTGTCCCAAATGCTCAGATCTGAAGCCTTCCATTCTAGACAAGCGTGGCCAGCGTAGCACTGCATTCCAAAAGATGGCTTCTCTACCACATCTGAACAGCGCGTACTCGGTGGAGCAGGTGGGCTTGCTAGTTCAAACGCTGGCATGTTCGGCAATCCTTTACACGTCAGGAACCATGTCATATCGTACGATGGATTCGCTTGCCAGCTGGGGCGATCAACGTTGCCACCCAAAGAGAAGAGAGGGCTTGGGGCTCTGCTCGCAGCGAGCTCTTTGGCCTGCCAGGCTGTTCTGGGGGAGCGCTCCAAGGTGGTTTGCCTGCGCTTTGGACAGGATTTCTCCCCTGATTGCATGAAGATGGATGAGGTGCGCTCGGGCTGCCAACAGAGTTGTGAAGGCACATGGATTTGAATGCGCTGCGAGGTGCTATCATCAGCAGCACAGGCAGTCGAGCAAGCGTGTGTTATCTACGCGCCTTGGACAGCCCTTGTTCAGCTCTCCTTCGGCGATGCCCTATAACTTAGAACCACGCATCTTGGCAGACGAGTTGAGGGGTGCGTGGGGTGGGACCTGAGGCTGTGGATCTTCGCGAGGTGCCTGAGGCTGTGGCGGAGTTTCAGCTCAATGCCCCTGCGCAGCTGCAGCTCGTCAAAGCAGAGCTGGTTCCCGCTTTAAGACCTTCCGCGCTTGGCATGCCAAATGGCTCACGTGGTAAAGGTAGCATATGCTCTGGGGCCCTGCTGAGGATGTTCTTCTTCCGCGGAAAGCCATTAGAGCTTGACCTCGGTCGCGGCCCGCAGAGAAAGATCGACTTTGTGCTCAGCAGCCGCCAGGCCATTTTGTGGGCAGGGCTGAATTGGGGGAGCGCTGAAAAAGCAAGGTGCACACCTGCCTGAAATGAAGTGAGCAGATTGTGCCAGGAGTTCCTAGACATGGTTGAGGCAGTCTGCAGAGGTGCACAACAAGGCATGCATTTGATCGTGGCACCCCGGGCTCCTTGGCGGCACAACGACTGATCTGCATACCCACGCCACGCATGAAGTCGCCTGAGGACTACTCCATGCAATTTCGGTACTGACACCGAGGGCAGTGTTGCGTCACAAGCGGTTGTGTACGCTCTGCCCTTTAGGCTGACCAGTGTGAGCAAAAGTCTCTCGCGCAGCGCAGACACGATGGTTCACAGGACAGGCCGTGTCCAAAAAGAAACGGCTGGTTTGCTGCACGGACATGTTTAAGCTGGCCTGACTACAGAGAGGAGGCCTGTTTGTGCGTTGACACAAGTTCTCTGTTGTCCGGCAACGCAAGGCCTTGAGCAGTTGGCCTGGAGTTGGGTCTGTCCTTCCGGCCACAGATCCTTGTCCCCGCTGTCCACGTCCCAAAGGCTGTGCTGCTTCACTGCACGAGTCGTCAGCTATTCCCATTGTAGAACTCTTGAGCCTTGCGGCCAGTACGCCTTGCAGCCCGTCCATTGTGCTCGTAGGTCTTAGCGTGGGCAGCTTCTTCTTTCAGAAAGGCCTTCTAAATCTTGCCTCCGTTTGCTTGAACATACTGCTCTTGATTTCTTCCAATCCATGTTTGTCTGCTGCATCTGGTCCATTTCTTCGAGCTGGCGAAGCAGTCCTACGTGCAAGCCAAGCCCTCCAGCAAAAGCGCATGCGTCAAGCCTGAGCTCTGCCGTCAGCTTTCGGCTGCTTTTTGCATGCGCACTGTGTGCCTTGACCGCATCTGTTGCCAGCCTCAGCACTGCCCAGATTGCTATCTAGCGTCGGATGGTGGGGTTCTGCCCTCCGGGTGGCAGCTTCTCGGTGGGTGATGTTGTTTCCTCGCTTTGCTTTTTTGACCAGCTTGGGATCTGGAGCAAACACTGATTTGCTCATTCCAATCTAGGCTACAAGACACCGAAGGATAGATCGGTGTGCATTTGTGCTCAAGAGCGTTGGGGACTAGAAACACTTGAATTCGTTTGCGTGGTTTGGCGTTCGTAAATCTCAGTAGTGGGCCGCAAACAATTCACAGCAGTGAGGCTCGGCGGCTGTCTCCGTCTCTTGCTGAGACCTTGTATGGCAAGAATGATAGAACCTTTTGATTTTCATGCAAGCTGTTGCTTGGCCACCGCTGTCACCAGAGCATCAGTTGGTGAGTCTCACAAGCAGCACGGGTCACTGGTTGAGACGGCATTGACGCCAGCCTACTATTGACAGAAGCACGAGCTACATTCATGATATGTGCCTGCTGAAGCATTTCACACTGACCTCACTGTCACTAGAAGTGAGCAGGCAGTGTAGCAACATGGCTGGAACAAAAGTTTCGGCAGATTACGTGAGCAATGTCCTCAAGGATATGCTGGATCCTTCCGCTCTATCTCTGTACGCAGTGCCACTCCATTCTATGAGGTACGGGCCAGCCTTGCCGCGGGCAGCCGTGCAGCTGATGCGTGATCAAGTGGCCTCAGCGATCTCTTCGTAGCCTATGACTTTGCGCGCCATTTTGTCGGCAGGCTAAGATCCGACACGCGTCAACGCCTGCTGCGCCCCGCTGGCCGCTTGGCGACCCTTAGCCTGACACTCGATCTATTTCCGCCAATGCCAAGCTTTGCAGGGGCATCTCGCTTCCGGAGCGTCAGCGATCGCTCAAGCATCCGGTCAGCAGATCGATCTGACATTTGCGTTTGCACAAAGCTGGAGACTCAGGCAGGTGAGCCTCAAGATCCCCCGGGTTGGCCGCGACCGCGGAGGAGTTCGCCGTTTTTTGGGCCAGTTTCTTGCGCCTGTGTTGCGAGTCGACACGGCAAGGAGATGGCCCTGCGCCTGCACCGCGAGTGTGTCGAAGGTGAGGGGCATGCGATGAGTCAAGCAACAGAAGCAAGGTGAACTTTTTGTGTACCCCCAGATGTGGGCCAATATCCCCAATGTGAATGTTGTGCCATGCGGAAGACTTTTGGCTCATCACGAAGTGCACTTTGGGCGGAGTCGGATTTCAATAGAAAAGCGCCTGCTTTTGCACCAGCATTTTGCTTTGCCACATGATGTCTTGGGTGGTTGCACTCAATCCTTGATCGATGCAACTCCCAGACTCAAACTCAACATAGCTGCTTCTCAGCGAGTCTGCCTCATGGCAGTTTGGAGATTATCATTTTACTTTCGTGAGAAGCTCGTTGCTCTGGGTCATTGGAGGCCGCTGTCCCACATCTTAGCAGAGACGGGGAACTACCAGCGGCAGGACTCTGAACTCGCCCGTTTGAGCCGTGGTGATCGTCCTGACTTCGAGTAAGGACGAGCGTGGTGACCCTGGGCGAGACAGGAGCGTTGACAAGAGACACTTGCAAGACAGGCCTGCAAGAGGGTAGCACATCTGGACTCAAGGCTTGTCTCCTTGCCAGGCATGCCTATGAATTCGGCAATGCCTTGCCAGGGAGCAAGGGGCACCCAGGACCAGCTTGATGCCTCAGCTTGATGCCCCCTAATGCTCCGCTGAAAAGTTATCATACAGGGTCCTTGATGTTCGGTTTCGGGGTGGAGCAGGAATCTCTTCACTGCCAGCGGCCCCAAGGCACGGCGCCATTGCAGAGACCAGCTTTCTTATGTGAGAGCCAAGGCCTCCTCGTGCCAGGGCCAGAATCCCAGTTGCTGGATGTGTGCTGTGGGTCGAGCGGGGGTGGTGGGGGGTGGTGGGGGGGTGCGCTACTCGGTCAGGTTAGAACCGAAGCCGGCACTTCTGGCCTCACTGTGGAGCAGGTTTGTTTTGGTTCAATCCCGGAAACCAGCTGGATGTGATGCAGTTTCAACAGTTAGCCTGGTTCTGATTTCTTTTGACTTTTGTTTCCCCAGATGCTGGAATGCTAGCACTGATGCACCACATGCCTCAGATCGAACGTTTGCAGTGTTGAGCCCCAGGAGGGCATGGCTGCCGACATTGTAGGAGGAGTGCGCGAACGACAGAAGGCGCTCCCTCACACGCAGCATCTCAATTTTGTTTGCAGCATTTGCTTCTTTTTTGTTTGGAGAGCCACAGCCTTCCATCCGATTCGGAAACCGTGTTTCTGCATGTGTTAATTTTGCCATCGACAAGCCAGGAACTTGACAAGGTGGAAGAGGCCTTGTGGAGTCGATGCTTTCAGGCTTTCGGACCTTTCGGTTTGAAAGGTCCCACAGGAGGCTTAGCAAGGCTGAGTTGTCTGGGCATCACTTTCTCATCTATGTGTGGCTTGACAGGCCATGGCCAAGCTGGCTGGGGAGGTGGAGCAGCCGGGCTATTCGGTTCACCGCTTGGCGCCAAGAGACAAAATCATGCTAAGGGCACCGCTGCCGTTGGAACATCGGTGGTGTTCTCCTCCCTCCTCCTTTCTCCACCTCTAAGCCTCCCAATGTTGGCAATAGCGAGTGTGGAAGACCACTCACCGGTCTATCTACATGCCATGGGCGGTTTTTTGATGACAAAGATACGATCCTGGATGTGAGGCCGCTTGAGGATCGCACAGGAGATGACAGCGGCCAACCACCGACGCCTGGAATTGAGGCATAACGCAGTCGGCTCCAGGCCAGCACAATGCTTTTGCCGTGCAGGAATACCATTGCTGGTGACGTCAAGGTGCGTGCCATGCACAATGGGTTGCTGCGTGAGTGCGCTACTATAGAGGATCTACTGTACGTGTTTACACCCTTCCCAGCCTTCCCAACATGTTTATTGTTTCTCCATTCTCTAATTGAGACAGATCGCTGCTCCGTGGCATCGTGATGAGTCAGTGAGTCAGTGAGATGAAATAAAGTCCATGGGGAAAAACATACCAGGACTTGGAGAAGTTGGTGGATTGCTCATGAAGTGCCCGGCTGCTCGAAGCACAAGACGAACACCGACGCCAAAGACTGGCCAATCCAGCCATGCATGAATTAGGGCCGGGACAGGCCAAGCCTGGTCCAGCCCTCGTCGGAAAAAGGAGATCGGCTGGTGATGGACCCTGGGATTCCTTGGGGTTGGGCTGAAGCAACAGCCACAGAGACTTAAATGGCAGAAGTGCACTGAAGGGCAAAGCTTGCATTTTGCGTGGCTGGCAATCGTCCTTGCTCAGACTCATCCCGCACGGGGAAACACACATCATGACTGCATTGCTTATGCCACCAAGGGCTTGCAACCTGGAGCCATTGAACCTTTTTACACGACAGATGCAATAGCCAGCAGCCAACGCGCAAGAAAACATGTCTTGTTGGTTTTGCTGCTTGAGACATGGTGCCAGCATGACTTAGGACTGCTTGGAGCAGGTTCTATGAACCTCATGCTGCTCTTCGCCTGCCTTTGGAGTCTGGCATGTGGGCAAGTTATCCAAAGCATCCCACGCACTGTTCATACAAGAGTCGGCATTATCAATGAGTCTCCGACTGCAGGTCCCTGGGTCATCTATGAGCTGCGACTCTTTTTTGCAGCCAACTGTGACCCGCAGACTCAAATTGCCCCATTCTTCACGGACGTTTATGATACCGGCACCCAAAGAGAGACCCAGTTTGAGACAATCGGAGCAAACGTCTTCGATGGTGCGACCTGGACAAACTGGACCTCAGATTGCCGGGTACAGCTGGGAGGATGCGAAGAGAGAACTGTTGGTGTGGGTGTGGACATTTCCTATATGGATGCTTACATAGCCGCAGTCGCAAAGAAGGACGACCTCTGGAACGTGTCTGGTCCGCTTTTCGATGCCATCACAGTGAAATGCTTTTATATTTGGCAAAGTGCAGATCCTCGACACAAATGCGATGATGTGGGAATTGTGCGCGGATGGAAGCCCAATAATCGCAACGACTATTTGTACGATGTGGTTCACGCTTTTCATGGAGTAAGCGGTGGTGGGTGGTCCAAAAGGCCAGCAACCTTTGACACTCTGTGGAGGGTGACCAATTTAGAGGTTACATTGGGACGATGGAGTTTGTCTGAGCTGCACTTTTTTGAGGATGTCCTCTGTACATTCCCCGTAACTGGGCAAGCATTCTCCATTGGCAGCGACGATGCACTCAGGGACGGCGAGTTGAACGCCTTCGACAACAATGTCACCAGTGTTTGGACTGCGAGGTGTCCTGACGTGGCTGGCTCAAAGGCCGCGGAAATTTGGGGGGACGGCTTGAGGTTCTATGGGTGTGAGCCGGAGCAGGCCTTCATTGGTCTTGAGTTCCCGTCGGCCAGCAGCGTGCGCTGCGTGCGCTACTTTCAGAAGACGCCCCGAGACATCACAGAGCGAGAGCAGCGCCGCAGCTGGTCTGCAGGCATGGGCTTACAGCGATGGTCGGGTGAGGACTGGGTGACCACTGAGCGGTGGTGGGATGCGAAGGCGACGTGGGGTGTGTTGGAGCCCACGTTGGACACGCCCTTCGTGGGCAATGCCCCAGGTGTCTGGGAGGATTTGAGGCCTCCGAGCAGGTCCTGCTGGCGGATCTCCAACGACGATTACACGCGGGGCCAGTGGATGGTGCACGAGCTGGAGTTCTACTCCTCGGAGCATTGCCTTGAGGAGGACTCGAAGCTCAGGGGTTCCCCCCTGGCCATGCAAGGCCCGCGGCACCTGGACACGCGGCGTGCGTTCGATGGAGATCTGAGGCAGGATCTCGCCTGGGTTTCCAGCTGCTCCCAGGGGCTGGGCGGCGGCTGCATCCCAGGGGAGGCCTGGCTGGGTCTCTACGTGCGCGGCCAGCAGCCTGATGTCAAGTGCTTCCGAATCCTGCAGCACCCGGGACCGATAGCGTTGCGAAGCGGATTGTGTTGTTGAGTTAGGGGTTGTGCCACAGCCAGATTGCGTCGACTGAAATCTGAGGTCCAAGGAGTTGCAGAGGCAGTCCTCCTTCCTGTCAATGGGCATGTACATCGAGGGGAACTGGCAGTTGCACAGCTACCACCGTGAGATAGGCGGCGGTACCTGGAATCGGCGCCCCGCGCTGCCCTGGACCATTTGGCGCATACGCAACAACGAGGAGATCGAAGCGCAGTGGCGAGTTCCAGAGGCTCCGGGTTTGGCATCCGATATTTCCAAAGATGACCCTTGGTACGGCCTTTGCAAAGATCCCACTGTAAAGAAGGTGTTTGCCTAAGCGTGCCGAACAGAGTCACCAGCCACATACTGCATCTTTGTCGCTTGTTTTCGTTGATGGTTTTCTGTATCACTTTTTGTTCCCTGTGAGGTCCGCGCTTACAGGGACCCGTTGTGCCTGGTTTCCATGACTCCAGGTCAGCCCTTGGCGAGTGGCTACTTCTTGGGGGATGAGCCAGGCCTTGCCATGGACGATGATGCCACCAGCATGTGGACGGCCAACTGCGATGAGTCCTGCAATGAGACCCGGAAGTACTGGATCGGCGTGGAGCTGCCTCCAGACGCCAAGGATGCAGAAGCAGGGGATTTGTTAGTGCGATGCTTCCGGGTGTGGCAGAGCGAGCGCATGGAGCAGCAGATGATTAGCACCCAGGTTCAGCTCTGGAACGGGGAGATCTTTATCATCTCCCCCATCACGCAGACGGGGTCCCTGTCTGACATCGGCGGGGGCGTGTGGAGTCGGCCCACCGCCAGCTTCATGACGCGCTGGCGCCTGGTGCCGGACGTTCCAGAGGACCGGCACTGGCGGCTCTTGGAGCTGGAGCTCTACGCAGACTCCATGTGCCAGCAGCGGCTGCCCATGGCCGGCACCTTCGGCGGGGAGTCCGTCCTGGCGTCCAGCTACGTGCCCTTCGTCACCGGCTTCCGGCGTGCGGGCAAGGGCAAGATGTGGTCGGAGGCGGAGCAGCTCAGCGATGAGGACCCCACCACGAGCATTCTCATCGATCACATGCCTGGCCGAGCTCGCCCAGGCTTCCTGGGCGTGGATTACTTGTCTTCCGCAATGTGGGTGCGGTGTGTGAAGCTGATGCAAGGCTCCATGCCAATGGAGTACGTGCCCTCAGTACGTCTGGAGCTCTGGGATGGCAAGGATTGGCGCAGCGAGGACCCGGAGATGTCCCCAGTGGAGGTCCAGTTGGATGGGTTGGGCGGTGGAGGTTGGCAGCGGAGACCCGCCCAGCCGGGGTCGCTGTGGCGCGTGGAGAACGCTGACGTAGTGCCCGAGGGCTGGGCGCTCTATGAAGTCGAGCTCCACAAAGACAGTGGCTGCACTGACTTGCTGCAAGGCGAAGTCATCGCCAGCGGCTATGCGCCTCCTGCGAGCAGAGGTCCTGCCAACGCAGTGGATGGGAACACCACCACCGTCTGGCTGTCGCAGTGCTGCAGAGTGCAGAATTTGCACCGGCCTTTAGGTTTCGAACTTGTGGAACCCAGCATTGGTTGCAATGTCTCAGATGCCTGGGTTGGTCTGGACCTGGGAGCCAGAACCACTGTGGAGCATGTGAAGTGCGTGCGCATCCTGCAAGTTGGCTTTGAAAGTATGCAGAGCCGCTCTGTTTGGGTCTCGAAATGGGATGGCAGAGCCTGGCAGAAGCAATGGGAGCTGGGCGGCTTGGGTGGAAGCGACTGGAATCGCAGGCCAGCGGCCGGCAACACGATGTGGCGCTTGCTGTACCTGTCCAGAAAGGACGTGCCGTGCCCGAATCAGCTGACACGAATCACGCAACGCCCGTGGGGTATCTCAGACCTGAAGTTCTTCAGCGACGATGACTGCGCAGAGCAGATCCCTGCTGGCGCATCCATCACCTCTGGCGGCTTCGATGTCTTCACACCCTCTGCGGTGGACCAGCCCTCATACTCTGCAAGCCGCATGGTGGATGATGACTTGTTGACCACGTGGGCAGCCAACTGCCGCACCGGCTTTGAGCTCGTCGACACAGACTTCACCAACTGTTCCGGTGCTTGGGTAGGTGGGGAGTCCAACAAGCTACAAAGCCGTCAGCAGGGTTCGTCGGTTCCACCCGTTGCTGCTCATTGTGTCTTGAACAGATCAAAGAACATTTCTTTGTAGATTGGCAGAACAACACCTCTAGGGAATTTGGTGTGAATGTTGATCAAGACAGAAATTATTAAAACCTGTTTATGCTGGTTGTGTGTATGTGTGTGTGTGTGTGTTTGTGTGTGCGCATGGGCTTTTCCTTAGTTGCTCACTTCAACACCTCCGGCTCACACCATCGACATTTCAGGTCTGCAAAGGTACTGGTAGCAGTCGTGTGTCAAGGATCACGCGTGCGGTGCATGTAACAATGGTAAGGCAGTTGGGGAAGCTGTGTGTGATGAGGGGGAATGCTGCTGATGCAAATACCGCTCCTGACCTGTTTTGTGTTTTCTTTTTCTTTGCCAAATGTCTCTGTTTCAAACGGATAAAAAGGTTCCCATGAGTGGGGGGACCTTTCATCTGATCCCGTTCGTTCAGTGCAACAAAGGTCATGGCTGGTGATGTCCAGCCTTTTCGTGAAAGGTCTTGATTGAGTCCCACATCCCAAAAGTCCCTGCTGATGGCGCGCACACATGCACCAGCGCTGGTGCATACCTACTGGTGATGCTGGTGATGCAGGTGATGCTGATGATGCTGGTGATGCTGGTGATGCTGGCGATGCTTGTGATGCTGGTGGGGCTGGTGCCGGTGGTGCTGGTGATGCTGGTGATGTTGAAGGGGGCCGGTAGGGCTGGTGGTGCTGGTGATGCGGGTGATGTGATGCAAATTATGTGAGTGAATGAAACAAACATTGAACGGAGGCGTAAGCGGCAAGGTAACGTTGCCATTTCTTGTAACGAAGCTCTGCGTTTCTAGCCCTGCCAGGTATGCAATGGTCCAGTGCCCGGGAGGTGCGCTGCGTGTCGATGGTTCAGTCTCGCTGGGAGTCAGCTCGATGCTGCGACGCAGCCGACGAGATGCAGCTCCAGCGCTGGAACGGCTCTGAATGGGTGGAGGACGGGAGTGGGATACTTGTGGGATACTTGCGGGGTTTCATATTAGAAAGGGGTTTCGTTTAAGGGTGTTTGCTGAGGTGCTGTGCTGATCCTTTTGGGGGTTTGGGGGTTTGGGGGTTTGGAGGGTTTTGTTTGGGGGGTTTGGTTTGGGGGGTTTGGGTGTTCCGGGGTGTTCCGGGGTGTTGCGGTTGCGGGGTGTTGCGGGGTGTTGCGGGGTGTTTGGGGTGTTCGGGGTTTCGGGGGGGTTCGGGGGGGGGTTCGGGGGCGGGGTTTGGGGGGTTGGGGATTGGGGGGGGGGTTTGGGGGGGGGGGGTTCGGGGTGGTTGGGGTGTTCGGGGTGTTCGGTGTTCGGGGTGTTCGGGAGGTTTGGGGGGGTTTGGGGCTCAGGGGGGGTTTGGGCGGTTTGGGGAATTTGGGGGGTTTGGGGGGTTCGGGGGGGGATGGGTTCGGGGGGGGATGGTTCGGGGGGGTTTGGGGGGGGGTTGGGGAGGGGTTCGGGGGGTTTGCGGGGGGGTTTGGGGGGGGGTTTGGGGGTCTGGGGGTGTTCGGGGGGTTCGGGAGTGGGCTCGGGGGGTTCGGGGGGGGGGGTTCGAAGAGGGGGTTCGGGGTTTCCTTCGCGAGTCGAGACTGAAGAATCTGATAGTGCATGTGTTTAATACTAATATCGAGATATATATATATATATATATATGTATATACACATGTATGGTACCTCCTCCAAAAGCCAGGTTTGTTCCTTGGAAGGCCTAAGACAGTGGCAACATGACCCCAAAAGCTCTGAAACAATGATACCTATCTACTTCAGGTGAACAATGACAGAAAAATCCTGCATAATTCAAGCAAAATAGAACAAACACTGGAGCAAGACCATAGTTTCCATGTTTGGCACTTTTCATTGGCCCGTTTTTACGTCTGGACGTTTTCTTTTTGCCCTGTCTCCAGTAGAAGTAAAAAGTCAAAGTACAAAATACAACTTTTGGACCCATAAGAAGTAAAAGTAAAAGTGCGGAAGTAAACCTGTTTATTTTTCTTCAGACAGTTCTGCTTCTTTTGCCTGTGTGCTTTTCCCAGTAAAACAAACAAGTAAAAGCCACAAGTAAGACGCTTTTACTTCAGGAAGGTGTATCTTTTACTTTCCCCAGAAAAAAGTAACGAGTAACAAGTACAACTTTTGGACCCATGGAAAGTACAAAGTAGAAGTGCCAACCGTCACCCTTTTGTTTTTAATTCAGAACATTTTGATTTATTGTTTGTTTTCCCCCTGTTAAAAGAAGTGCCAAGAGTAATCCAGGAAGCTTTGACTTTTTTTTTACTTTTCCCCAATAAACGGCAACAAGTACAACTCCCACAAGAAAAAGCTGGTCTTTGTTTTACTTTTCATGGGTCCAAACAACTACTTGTTGCTTGTGTACTTGTCCTGGCGAAAGGTGAAAACGTCCCCTTAAACAAATGCTGGGCAAAAGTAAGAAAGTACAGAGTGACACTTTTGGGCCCATGAAGAGTAAAAAGTAAAACTGCTCAAAGTAACAAAATACTTATGAATTGTACTTTTTTACTGGCGGTTAGAAAGAAACTGCCTGAAGTAAGCAATGCTTTACTTTTGGCATTGTTTGTACTTGTTCGGTTTTTCTGGGAAAAACAAGAGCACCATAAGTGAAACTGCCTGATCTAAAACACATTTACTTTTTGCACTTTAACTTTTACATTTGATGGGTCCAACCGTTTTACTTGTACTTTTGTACACTTACTGGGAAAAGCTTACTAAAGTAAACTTCCAGAAGTAAACGGGGCCATTGAACCGTGCCAACCATGAAACCCACGCATGTTTCCAGCGCGTTTTTTCTATGATTCTGTCATTGTTCACCTTGCCAGAAGTTGATAAGTATGCATCTGTCCAAGATTTTGGGTCATGTTGCTACTGTTTTAGGTAAATTCGCCCAAGCTGAAGCTGCAGCTACAAGAAGCATTCTGACCATTGTTGTATCTTTCAACAAATGCTACATTTATTTGCTTTGTCATGTTCTAAATCAGTTCGTTCACCACACTGTGAGCAAGTTAAAACCTCACTAAGGCCTGTATTAAGTCGTTCTAGAATTAAGTCTGACGCCCCATATGCGACTATGTTCTTTTTCGCCATTCATCCATAGGCCACCTACTTGAGATCTACTTTCTGTTGATTGTTTACTTAAAGCATGAACTGGCCCAGTTGAACCTGAATTTGCATCACGCGCTCTACAGAACTTTATTTACCTACACCCTTCTCTTCCAGATAGAATAGTTCATCGTAAGTGTTTATACGAGTTGAAAAGAAGACTTCAGCAAGCGCACCTTCTACAACTGCTTGTTTACTTAGTATAGGTGCCCTAGAAGATATCTTATAGGATATGTGCTACCTGCGATTCAGTTGCAATTCCAGTATATTTTTCGTTCTTTGTGCATATCTAGAACAACAATTCCCCTTGCACCGCAGTATGCCTTTCCATAATTTTCCTAATACAGGCTAGTGTAGATGGTATAGGACTTCTGGTAGTCATCGTTTGTCTTCATTTTGTTTCCATCTGTGCTTGCAACAAATGCTTCAATCACAGTCTAGCTGAGAGCCCATCTCATTAAGAAAAGGAAAAACAACATGACAAACTCTTCTCCGGAATTCCACACTGGTGCCAATCCGTCTGAAGACTGCTGAAACCTAGGTTTTGGAAGGGGGGATAGCATATATTTATGTATACACATATATATATATATATATATATATCCGTGGCCGCCATACAGAGCCCTTCAGGCATCTTGGTTTCGCCGCCCACCTGTGCCTGCTGTGAAGACCCAATTCAACTACAGAGACCCCGTGCACTTGGGCGCAGAGTTCAAGAATGTAGGCGAGTGCCCCTCCAGGCTCAGTGAGAAGCGAATGTTTCAGGAGACGATCGTGGAGCAACGTGGGCGGAGAGATAGCGAGAAATGTATAGTCCAACTGACAGGTGCTGTGACGCTGCTTGCAGAGCCGTATTGCATTAAGCACCCCAGGTGCGTGACAGTCTTTGGCACTTCTGGAACCTGCTGCCCCATCGGTGACTTGGTGGAATCAAATAACCGATGCTGCTGTGGTTTCTTGGCCGGAGAGCCTATTTTCGCTGACGAGATCAGCCTCACAGATACTAGGGACAAGTTGAGCTTCGAGTTTTCCACCATTTGGATGTCAAATGTGCTGCCCTGGGTGGGCCTTGCAGTGACGGTTGCCCTGTACCTGGCAGCCATACTCATGCCCATCGATGTGGAGGAGCGTGCCAGGCTGTGGGTCTTAGAGGCGATGGAGGACTCTGGGCGCCGCCTTTTCCTCCGGAGGTTGCTGGTGATCGCGGCCTGGCCCTTGCTGGGCTGGCGCACCTTTCTGGCCACCAGCAAGAGTCAGGTGAGCAGCATCATCCGTTGGTTCATCTTGCCGGAGAACCGACTGCCGAAGCCCACGGAGCTTTACCGATCCCTGCTGTTTCTGGTCTTTGGGTCCCTGCTGAGTGGCATGGCACCCTGGTTGATGCTTGGTGCCATTGCTGGGGAGATCATGATTTGGGCCGCTCTGCAACTCTGCCAGGTCATCAGGTACTTCAAGTCCCCCTTTGATCCGCTGGACCTTAGAGACCAGCAATTGCGACAGGAAGTGTCGCAGGTCCTGGTCAACCAGGATGATGGCATGTCCTCAGCCTTTGACATCGCTGCTGGCGTCGCCACGACCATCGTTTGGGGCTTGGCCTTCTTTGGAAAGTTCATTTTTGACTTGCTCATTGTCAGGGCCCAAATGCTCTCCGTAGAAGCCATCGTGAACATTGAAGCGGACAAGGTGGTTGAGCTCTTTCCAGGCTTGCTGCAAAGTTTGCGGGAGCCTGCAATGCTGCTCTACGATATCATGTACCTCACCAGTCAGCTGATCTCCTGGACATTGGGACAGCTGGTAGGCATCCCTCTGTGCGAGGGCTCCTGTGCACTCGCGGGCTCGGTGGCGCTGGTGATGATCCTTTACGGGGCATCCCAATGGCTGAACTACGACCTCTTCGGGCTTTTCGTTGCAGCGCGGCAGGTTGTCAAAGCCACGCGGCCCGAGTGCCAGCGAATCTTGGCGCAGAGCTTGATCCTGCTTTGCTTGGGTGCGTCCTTTGCGGCCGTGCAGATGACTATGGTGCTGTTTACAAGAGCCCTGGCCTTCGCAAATCCCTTTGTTGCTTCCACTTGGGTGTGTCCCTATGATGACACGCTCGCCATTTTTGTGGGCCGGATTCTGCTCACAGGATCGTCCATACTTGGCTTGATCTTTGTCTTTCTGTGCGTCAACGGCCACTTTGTGGGGCAGGACTACATTACCTCGCGGGTGGCCGGCTTTCTGGGAATAGACTTGGCTGCTCTGGATCCAGATGGGACCGGTGACGACGGCGGAATGTTCCGCTTCGATGTCTTTGGGGCGGCGCTGCCCACGCTGTTTGGCGTCTGGTGGGATCCTTGGAACATCGACGCGTACCTGGTCCGCGAGCGCGCCCACGTGTATTCCATGGAGCTCCGGGATCCACAAGCCTGCAAATACTGCAACAAGATCCACGTGCGGTACGACCTGATGATGACCGCCACGGGAAGAACAGTCAGTGCAGCAGTACAGATTGTGCCATATGGAGCAGTGGTGGCGAAAGCATGCGAGTACTTGAATGACCCGCCGCTAATTTACATTGGAACCAAGATGAGCTGCATGAGGGTCCACATGGTTGAGAGGCAACACACAAAAGGCACTAAGAACGCTCTGATGTGGGCATATTTGTTTGTAGCAACCTTACTTGCCCATTCAATAGAGTATGGCGTGCCATTTCTAAAACGTGCCACAAGTGTGTCAATGCTGGTCTACCTGTTCATGGGAGTATTCACTCTTACTGAAGAGAATTTGGTGGAACAGGGAACCTATGTGATTCTTGCTGGGTTTGGACTGTCCTTTCTGAAAGCTGCGCTCGAGAAGTTGATCCCTGCGATTCTGAGCTACGGCTTGAGTGGGGTGTATTTCGCTATCAGCCGGTCTGAGGGCCAAGTGACGCGAAACACGGACATCCCTCGCACCATCACAGGGCAAGTTCTGTCTGGCGCAACGGCTGCCAGCATCATCTCTGGCAGTCTTCTGGCAACAGGCTGGGGCACCACAGTCGAAGCAATTCTCATTGGCTCCGGGGGAGGATACGCCTTCAGCTTGCTCAGCCTGCTCATCAACGCGCTCTTTGAGCAAACAGCTCCCAATGCGGATGAGAAGGTGAAGAGGAATGTCTTCCAATTGGTGAGTAAGCTTTTCATGTCCTTGCTCACAGGTGGAGGCCTTGGGGTCCTTGCAGTCTATGCTGGGGAGGCTGGCTTGGCCATTGACAGCCCCATGGCCGATGCTTTCGAATTTCAGAAAAGCCTCGGTGACCGGTGGACCATTCGTGGGAGCATCGGTCTGGGCGTGCTAGCTGTGGCAATTCAGTTCATCACGCTACGATTGGTCCTGGTAGAGAACCTGCCACCTGTTGTCAAGGCGACAATTAATCCGGACTACGATTGGAGAGACTCTCCAACTTGGCTGGTCTTGCGAACAGTCCTATTTTTTCCAGCTTTGACAGCCATACCAACATGCACCCTTGTTACGGTAGTTCTGCGGGACTGGATAAAGTCACTTTGGTCCTTCTCTCCCATCGAGCATCAACTGATCATGACGGTAGCAGCCATCGTGCTGGCAAATGTGTCAGCCTTGACTGTGTATCGTTTGATGAACAGCCTTCCCCAGCTCATTGGGTTCTTTGCCACCGTCCTCGCAGCTTGCATGCTTTGCCCCTGGAATTTCTTATTCGGTGCCTTCACGGCTGTGTGGATAGGCGTGGCGATTGGAAGCATCCTTGAAGAGGTTGTCCTGCGGCGCATCCTGCAGAGGGAAATCCGGCGGAGGAAGGACACGGGAGAGGACGACGAGGCTTTCGTCGACCAGCAGCGTGCGGCGTGCATGGAGGACTGGGAGAAGCTGGACGATGAGGTGGAGGAGGAGGTTCCTCCTGAGGAGCCGAACAGGGAGGAGAGGTTGCAGGCTTACCTCGAAATTGCTGCAGCCGGGGGAAGCGCCATCGAGTTCTCCAAAGAAGTCTTCGGCACTGAATCGAAGGAGGCATTCGACATGAACGAGTCTAAGGATGTCATCCAGTCAGAATCAGCGTCGGCGACGGACGACGCAGTCGAAGACGAGCCCGAGGAGTGCGAGCAACCTCAAGAGAGCTCCCTGGCTGATTCCATTGATTCAATTGATTCATTCCTTGCTTCTTTTCGTTGCTTTGCCCTTGAGCAAGAATTGCCCCAGGTTTGGACGCAGGCCCCATCGTGGAGTTCTTCAACCCCATGGCACTTGAGGACAGATCTGAGGCGGGGCAGCTCGTTTCCTCATGTCTCGGATTTGCTGCAACTGGAGTCTCCGTGACCCTCTAAACATGGGGTTCATTACCCAAAATACAGGATGACGTCATGACGTCATGACCCCATGTTCCAAGGGTCATGGAGACACCGTGTAATCGAATCCCTACTGCAGGGCGTGAGCTCGCGGGCCGGTTCCAAGACCTCCCGCGCCGCCTCCTGGGCCGCCTCCAGGGCGTCCTCGCGCGCGGGGTCAAAGCTTTCGCTGGGCTCCAGGGCGCCCTCCCGCGCTGCCTCGAAAGCGCTCAGCCTGCAGGCCGCACGTTGAATTGAATGCTACCCGAAAGCCCGCAAGTGGCTTTTGTGAAACGCGTGTGGCTCAAGTTTAAAGAGTCAGGGTTACGGAGGTTTCGATCTTTTTTTTCATTTACCGGGGTTCCATTTTGGGTGTCATTTTTTGAGCCACAGCCAAATGCCGGCTTGAAGCACCACGCAGGATGGCGCAGCGAATGCCTCTCCAGAGGAGCTGTCGGACTTGGCGCCGGCTGAACAGATGCCACATGATGCAATGGCTTGATGTAGGCTGATGTACTTGTTCATGCCAGGAGGAGGAAGCACTTCGGCAAGCAGCGCTTATGGACGCCGAAGCAGGTCGGTCTGCTCATGGTTGGGTAGGTTTCAAACCAACGTGCAAAGTGTACATGTTTGAGCATGGATCAAGATGACCACTCCCAGACTGCGTGCAGAGGTTTTCCCTCGTACGTTTCCTGTTGGCTGGGATTCATGATGAGCAATTCGCAGGTCCTGAAGGAGAAGTTGAAGCAGACAACCGCGGCATTCCAGGCCGGATCCGTTGGCCAAGGGAATCATTGTTGGACTTGCTGATTGAGTCACGCACATGTGCAGAGACAAACAAATTACTGACTTGACAAGAGGATGCTTCTTGCGGACAAGCCTGCAGTGTGTTGCTAGCCTCACAGACATGCAGAAAGCCTTTTCGCAGAGCCAGCAGCAGGTGCCATCGAGGACATTGCTCCTCAATCAATCCTGCGATCCTCTGCATCGGCAGAGATGCAGATGGAGTTGTCACTCACAAGGCAAGCAATATGTTGTCATGAGCAGTTTGCATCATCCTGCTTGAACTCTTTTTGGCGCTCTTCTCTCTCCTTCTCACACTCTCTCTCTCTCTCTATCTCTCTCTCCGTATCTCGGTTGCTCTCTCTCGCTCTTTCTCGCGTGCTTTCTCTTTGTTTCTCTCTCGCTCTCTCTCGCTCTCTTTCTCTCTCTCTCGCTCTCTCTCTCTCTCTGTGTGTTTCCCTTTTCATTTCGGGATGTGACATGCTTGCTTTGGTGGTCAGATTGTCTGCATAATCGAAATCTTGTTGATCTCTTCTTGCAGTCGAACGCAAAGCAGCTACCCCTTGGAGCAGTTGTCTCCGCAATCTAGCCCCATGGACGAGCTGGAGGACCAAACGATACGCTTTCCTTGCCTGAACATTCAACTGCGCAATAGGGGAGCTGCAGAGACTTCAGACCGCAGGATGGGTTCGATTTCTCTCGGGACTTCGGTGGAGAGGAGTCCTTCCTGGACAACAGCCGGGGGCCGTCAAAAGCGGCCTCAATGTGTCACGGCCGTCAGGGCAAGGTTTTAGCAATCGTCTTACCTTGCTGAGTGTCGTCCCTGTTCAGAACATGTTCGTTGGTTGCTCGGTTGGAACTTGGCTCACACAGGCCAATTACAATTTTCCGGTATGTGAATCATTTATCGGTAGCAAGTGTTTTGATACACGTACCATGCCTCCACGCTGAGGCGTTCAGGCGTCATGACCCATCGGAGTCAACTCATGACGCAGCGGAGTCAACTCAACACGCAGCGGAGCACAGCGGCACAGCGTGCCGTCCCCGACCCACTTGCTCCTCGGCTGCCAGAGGGCGATGCTTTGGCGATGTGCTTGGATTTGAGGTGACTGCAGCCGGTTTCTTGTGCATTAGGTTGTTAGCTATGGCTTGGAGTCTAGCATTTTTCTACTCGTGAGTGGCTATCAATGTTTGGGGATCTCCGAAAATCTCGTTTGCAGAGTAATCCTTGCAGGTCCTTGCTGCCGAACCTCCACAAGCTCCACGGGTCTCACCTACCTTCAACAAGACAGAGATCAATCCGGGCTTGCGAAGTACGGACCCTAGTAACTTAGTGTATTCGAGAGTGCGAGCAAGTCGGCCCCGTTCAGGTATGCATCCGCCGCAGCAGGATTCGTGGGTCCGCACCCACGGGGGTCGGCAACCTCCAGCAGTTGCTTCTTTGCTCCCCGGCAAGGTGCAGTCGGAGATTCAAGTTTCCTTGAAATGCTTACATCTCATTTGAAGTTTTTGTCAGTTCCGTTCAGTCTGAGACACGAATTGGCTTGTGCCTTTGCACGCACTCAGGAGGTCTATGGCACAGCAATCCCAAGCCAGCCATAAATCTTTGGCTGAGCGGGCTGAACGTCGGAACCAGTCCAAGAAAGGCTGAGCATGATCCAGGCTCTTGCAGCTGTACCGTGAAGCAGAGAACCTCGCCAGCAAGCTTTCCATGCTGTTTCTGCCGGCCGAGAATTGAAGCGTTGAATCTGACACGCTGACCTGTCTCAACACTCACACTTGCGGAACGTCAGGATGGCCTCGTGGCAGTGAGCGCTTTGTTGGGAAGAAACGTTGCATGTAGTAGTTCTGTCCGTAACGTGCAGCAGCGAAGCCCAAAAGGGATCAGCTGCATGAATTGAATGCAAAGATAATGATTTGGGCGATGCCCAGCGTCCATGCAAAGCATGTGCGCAGCTAGTCTTGCAATGACTCATACCAGATTAAGCCAAGAGCACAATATGTCGAAGCGAGCTTCCCCTGATTCGTCCTCATTTTGCGGGTTTGTGTCGCTCGCTCAACGGCAAGGCAAACGTACATTTGCCTGCCCAAGCTCGGGCTTGCAGTAGTGCTATGATAAAGTTTGTAGGCGCTTTCCCAATCAAAACCCTCATGAACCCACCACAACGCCAGCCTCAAGCTGGAGCTTTTAGACATGAGTCATGCGTTTCATTTCCCTGGCAGCGGTGTGAGACCACGGCTCGCGGCATCTCCCGAGCGCTGGACAGTGATCGCCATGGGCTGCAGCGCATCCTTATGGCAGGAGGACTCGGCGCCCCTCGGCGAAAAGTCAGGCCGACTTCAGGACCAGAGCTTTACAGGTCCAACCCAGAGCTTTGCTATGGACCCACAAGACCTTTTCTTGGCCACGGGCCAGGGTCCCTGGTCTGCGTTCCGGCTCCAAGGTCAGATGCATCCAGCTCGTCAGGCCTGGCAGCGACTCGAGGACTTGCAGACGACCTGTTTTGGTGGGCGAAGCTTGTTTTGTTGGAATGCTTGGAGCTGGCAAGTAGCAAGCCGCTGGATATGAGAGATCAAGCCATATGGCACCTGTATGAAAGAGCCTGGCAAGGTTTCTGCATCATGTCAAAGAATGCATGCTTGGGTTTTGTCAGGCCTTTTGAACGTGAACGATGCCTCGGTGGATGACTTGCTGTCACTTCCTGGGATTGGCAGGCCTGCGAGGGCCAAACATGGTTTTGTCGTGTCAAAAAGCGGCCAAGGGCGAAGGCGGAGAAGATTGCGCAGTCCTGACGCTTGTTCCATGTCACTGCGTGTCTTGCACGGCTCAGGTCGCCTATCGTGAGCAGCACGGTGCGTTCAGCACGGCTGCAGATCTGGCGAAGGTCCCTGGCATTGGAGCTGCCCTCAGGCAAAGGTCCCTGGAACGGGCGGAAAAATCAACAGCCAGGTCAGCGCCTGGCATTGAACCTCGGCGGGCATCTCTGCTTTGGCACACCTGGCCTATCTTCCTCCAACATTTTTTTTTGTTTTAGTTTATTTATTTATTTTTTTGTTTAAAGAACATCATGGATATCTGGGGAATTCTGCCAGGTGATGACCATGGCTGGCTGGATTCCTTGGGCGATTCCTGCCGTTGCAGTCTTCCACAGCTTCCAGGCGAGGCTCCATTTGTGCTCCGGTCCGGAAATCACACTGACGCGAGTCGCACACACACGAGTACACAATCGTAGAAATTAGAAACACTCCAGCATAGGGGGGAGAGCATACACAAACACACACACACACACACATACACACAAACCCACACACACACACACAAACCCCCACAAACCCACACAAACAATCATGCAAACACAGACAAACACACAAGCACAAGCACAAGCACAAGCACAAGCACACACAAACACACACGCACCCACCCACCCACCCACCCACCCACGCACGCACGCACGCACGCACGCACGCACGCACCCGCACGCACCCGCACGCACGCACGCACGCACGCACCCACAAACACACCCACAAACACACCCACAAACACACACCCACACCCACACCCACACCCACACCCACACCCACACCCAAAAATAGTAAAAGGAGAATTCAAAGAATTATTCTTTCTACTATTTTTTTTTCCAACAGCAACACAACAAACAGAAAACAAAATCCAGAACAACAAGCAAACAAAATAAATAATCACAACCAGCAACAAAAATATTTAATCACAGCATGCAACATTAAATAATTCAAACAAGCATACCAACAAAACAGCAACACTCTAAATCATCAAAGAACCCAAACTCAAAAACACACATCAACAAAAAACAAAGCAACATACCAACAAAAAATATCACAAGAGTATCAAACAAAACAAAAACAAACAGCCAAAGCACGAAAAAATCAAAAGAGCATGCCAAGTCTAAACAACGCACTTTGAAAGAGATAAGCAAATTAGGAAAATATAATAATTCAATCTTTACAAACGATAAATATATTACAATTATAACATATAATTAGTTTACATGTGATAATCATAGTATGATTAAACCTGTTTTTAGTGTTTCCAGTCTCCTATGTTGTTCCAAGAACTGCTCAAAATGTTTCTGATATTATACCAGATTAAGTTAACGTCATAATCTTTCATTGGTGCTCTTTGTTGTATTAAATAACGCAACACTGATACCAAAGTATAATAATTACAATGCATTGTTGTCATTCCTCCTCTTTCATTAATACTATTACCATTACGTTTAACGAGTTCTTCTTTCATTATGTTTTCGTAAATCTCTTTTATCCATTGATGATTTTGTTCTCCATACTCAGCGAACATATCTGGATATATATCTTTCATTGTTTTATCGTTTTTAATTATTTCAATGACTTGTTTATACGATGGATAGGGATTATCCTTAATGAAACTCAATATTATCTTTCTATCCTGTTCCAGCTCTTTTTCTGTCACTCCTATCATTGGCATTTTCCTCTTATTATATTAAGTATTTATTCCTTTAAGTCATTTTACATTATAATTATAACATATAAGGGTATAAATGTTATCATTATAGTATGGTTTTAGGGTTTTTGCCCCCAAGGATTTTCAAATGACATGAAGTCACCCCAAGGAATTTGTAGTGACATCATGACATCATGTCATCTGAAATTCCGTGCCCTCTAGAAATATGCCTAAAAATCCTTAATTTAGGTGGGGATTAGGGTTTTGTCAGTTGAAGGGTTTTAATGTGACATCATGTCATCTTAAATTCCGCGGGACAAGGGATTACATGGTGACACTGTTGGTGGATGTTGTGATGAACCCCCCTAATTTAAACTCATCAAAATTTCCAATATTAAATCACTAGGTATTTTATATAGGTCGTCCTGTTTATGTATTATTGGATTGTCACCCCATTTTTCCTTAGTGCCTGATGGTAGCCGTTGTGCAGTTTCAATATGTTTATTATTCCTGATGTTGCCACAATCCTTTTTACATAATTCTCTAGGTTTCCAAGTTGTAATGTTATTCCAGAGCCTAGTGCGTTTTCTGTAAGGCATTCCATATTTACAATAATCAACATCTTTAAAATCAAACTCATCCATAAACTCCGGATGTTTTAATAATCCAGTTTGTGGATTTTCGATTACAAAATATGTAGGATTGAAATATTTGATAATCTCAATAGTTTTTAAGACAATACTATTTGCATATTCGATATTCCTAATTCCCCTAGTTTTTGCTATGCTGTATTCAGTGCATGGGGGACTACTCCAAATAAAATCAAAATGGTTTCTGTAAAACTGTTTGTAATCCCACTCCAAAATATCAGTGTTGATATCAGCATTTTTCAAGTCTAATGATATTACATTAAATCCAAGCGACTTTGCTATGGTTCCGACGCTTTTTGTTCCACTAAATAATTCTAATAAATTCATATTATTAGAATTACTTAGATATTAATTATTCAAATAATACATATACTCCATCATCATTTTTTGAAATTTTGTAAAATTCTAAAGTGGTGCTTTTAGGTTGTTTGATTTTTCCTGTATTCAACATATCACAGTATTTCTTTTGCTTTGTAGGATAATCACCCGTTGGTCTTCCTATAGATTTTGCTTGAAATATCTTTTCGATTTTTTCTTTATCTTCATTGCGTTCAACTGGTTTCATTTTGTCATCAATCGATTTAATCATATCATTTAAGGTTTTGATATTTTTACCAATTAATGTTATCTTCTTCATTAAACCATTAATAGTATAATTCTCATTTTCAGACATTACTATATATTTATTTAGATAATTATTTATTTAATTATACAATTTACCTGAATAATTGAATGTTATATATGTAAATAAATTATATTCTAAGAGTCTTTCATCAATTTTATTTTTCAATTTTATTAAACCTTCATCGTTACCTGTAATTTCAAAAAACTTCAACATTTTATCAAATTTATCCGGTTTAGTTATACCTTTCATAAAATATTTATTATTAAATTTAGCATCTAACCAATAAAAATATTCTATACTCAATTGTCTAGCAAAGTTTTTATCACCATCGAATATATCATTAATTTCTTCATCATCAAAAGTTATAATTCTATGGTCTTGCCCATTCATAGTTGGCATTATGATTATATAAATAATTAGATATTTATTTATTTATTTATTTAATTATATATATTTATAAAGTGCAATTATGTTAAATCTACTCTTTAAATACTAATTTTTCATGATTTGTTTAATAGTTTCCTGAGTTTCCTTATCACCATTTCCCGAGAGTGATGCATCCTTACCCCATTTAAAAGTTATATTATGGACATCAGTTTCTAAGTTGATACTGTCTTTAGTTTTATCAATACTCATTTTCTTATCATTTTTACTTATTTTGAAACTTGTTGGAATACATGAACATTTACATTTTTTTTTTTTTTATTTTTTTTTATTTCTAATTCATTTTTCATCTCTAACACCCTTTTACACATCGGACAAGAAAACTCAATTACTGCTGTTTCTTTAACAATTTC
The DNA here is from genome assembly GCA_963377175.1 of Effrenium voratum. Taxonomy (NCBI): domain Eukaryota; class Dinophyceae; order Suessiales; family Symbiodiniaceae; genus Effrenium; species Effrenium voratum. The sequence continues at coordinate 80,195 of CAUJNA010003806.1, forward strand.
TTCTTTTTCTTCATCAGTTGAAGAAACTGTAGTATCTGTTTTATTCTTTCTGTTTTTCTTTTTTCCCATTTATATTAATATTTATATTTTTAATATATTGTATCAAAAACTTAATTAATTCTAAAATAAAATAACATATTTTTTTACATCTATTATCAGTTATTAGTACTTGTTCTATATTCTCCATTTCATCTATTATATTAATATAATCTGTATAACTCCTTTTCATATTAAATAATAAGATAAATTATTTTTTCATTTCTGTCTTTCTTTTCTTGTAAAGTTGTTTCATTGTATCGTCTTTATTCCATCTATATTTTACAAGTTTCTGATGATGTTTTGAATTTAGATGTTTAAATACATATTTGTCATCATAAGTTTTACCACAACTGCAATGGATAATAGTCATATAAATAATAAGATAAAATATTTATTTAATCTTATTATTTTCATGCATGATAGAATATTCGGAGGGCACAGCACTGGGGTTTTCTTTACAATGCATCAAACTAATTAGCTTCAATGCTCATTGATTGAAGCAATGGAAATCCCGTTCCATTTAATATTAAATAGAATATGTATTTAAACTATTTTCTTTAGTAAGTTTTACTGCAGTTGATATACTAACATCTAGAATATTATTATTAATAATTTCTTGTACACTATTTATCATTTCATTTGTATATATATAGGAATAATCTTTCATAAAATTTACTAATTTATTATAATTTAGGGTATCCTCGTTTTCGATTGATGATTTAGATATTATAATATTTTGTTTTTTAATTATCGATAAAAACAATAAAATCGTATCATAATATAGTTGGCCAGTATCTGGAACTAAGATATCACCAAATTTATATATCCTCCGAATACTAGCCACTTCACTTAAATTAATAGATTCTATAGCCATTATGATATAATTATATTATATTTTTTTTATAAGTATGTATAATATTATTTTTATTATGCCTGATGTAAAACCAATTGATGAAATCAAATATGACTTTAAGCAAAGCAAGCACGAGGTCGTCCCTAAATTGCCGATGAGAGCTATGATCGTCGGTCCATCTGGAAGTGGAAAATCAACTTTACTTGTATCAATGATACTTGATATTTATAGAGGAGCATTTGAAAGAATTTTTATCTGGTCTCCATCTGTAAATTTGGATAGTATTTGGTTGCCAGTGAAGAAATACATCAAGGAAGGTTTGAAAGTAGATAATGATAAAGAACCGTGTTGGTGGGATGAGTTCAATGTTGAAGATTTAGAAAGAGTTATAGAAACTCAAAATAAAATAATTGAATACCAGAAAAAACAAGGAACGAAGAAATTATTTAATATTTTGGTAATTTTGGATGATGTATCTGATAATCCAGCAATAACAAGAAATAACAAATTGTTAAATTCTTTATTTTGTAGAGGTCGTCATAGTGGAATATCAACACTTGTAAGTCTTCAAAAATCATCAACAGTACCACCAATTATTAGGGTAAATATAAGTCATTTGTTTTATTATAAAGTTAGAAATTTTAAAGAGATAGAAATATTGCAAGATGAATTATCAGCAATTGTTAGAAGCGATAATTTACATGAAAGCAAGAAACTAATTTATAAAATATATGAGACTGCCACTGATGAACCGCATAGTTTTTTATATATTAACCTTTTAGAAAAGAACCCAGATAAAATGTTTATGAAAAAGTTTTCTCAATATTTGAAAATTACTAATTAAATAATTAAATAATTAAATAATTAAATATATATTAATATTATATGATATTTTATGATTTACCAATAGAAATTAAAGACATAGTATTATCTTATAATTTAGGTGATGTTAGATTATTAAAAATAAAAAATAGTAATATTGTTAAAAAATATATTAATAAATATAAACCAGTTTACAAGTCTTACAAATTAAATAACATACATTATTTTGAAATTGATAATATTAATATTAATAATGGAATATCATATATTTTTAATTTAAGTGAGTTAGATAAATTACATAAAAAATATAAACCATTAAAATTATTTATTGAATATGATATATTTGTTACATTTAGCTCGTTTACTCGTTGGTTTCATGTGTGTAATCGAACTTTAATATCAATTAATTTATTTGATATTTATTATTTTCTTAATAAAGACCTTCATAAAGTTAAATTAGTGTATGCGAGTGATATGGTTAATTTTATTTCATTACAAGTGAAAAAAATAACTATTAAAGTCATCAATGAAGATGACCAAATTATTATTGATGACTTTTATTTTTATCTTTGCAATTAATAGCATTAAGCCAAAGGCTTAATGTTATTAATTCAAAATAATGAATAACTACAAATTTGAACCGGTAATCTATATATTAATTTATCAGATTTTTCTTTTTCAATTTTAAACATTCTTTCACTCATTTGCTTAATTGCTTTTAACTGTAATTTATCAATATTACTTAAATCTAATTGTTCTATATCAATATCATTAATTTTATCAATAGATGAAGTTTCAACATTACTATTTGAATTACCCATTATATATTATTATTTAGATTATAATATAATACAATAATAAATATTCAAAGGTATACAATACAATAATAAATATTCAAAGGAATTAGAATAGGCCAACAAAACCCCCACATAAAAGGAGTACATAACATACAACACTTATGTGTTCGCCTGTCGAATTCCTCTTCTCTTCTTTGTCTTTTTAATTCTTTAATATATTCATCAAATTTAGAATGACTAAAATTACATTCTTTATTATTACATTTATCTAATGTAAATTCATCTTTATTTAACTTAGTAATTTTACAACCACAATAACAAGTTTTTTCTCTCATACTATCATTCTTAAATAATACTTCTATTTTAACTTTTCTGTCAATGTCCATATATATATATATATCTAGATATATTAATTATTTATTTATTTATTTATTTATATATTTATATATTTATATATTTTTTTTTCTTTTTTAAATTCCTTAATTTCTTTTTCAAGTTTATCTACTTTATCATTTAATTCTAATACTGCTTTATGAACTAACACGGGTAAAACTAAATAATTTAATCCTAAATAATCTCTGTCTTTACTAACAACATTTTCAAATTCTTTCGGGATTGCTTTTAATACTTCATCTGCTATATATCCTATATGAGTTTTACCACCATCATTTCTATCGTGTCTTTTAAACTTCTTCGGTTTAAATTTCTTAATAACATTCATACAATTAGATTTGATATTGTCTATATCATATTTCAATCTTGAATCAGATGAATCCACAAACGTTCCGTTGATGGTTACTGTTGCTGCTGTTAAATCTATATTAGTTCCTGTTGATGGTTCAATTAAATTACATAACATTTTTTTCGTTCCTGCAACTGTTACATTTTCATTAAAAGTCGATGGAGCATTATTTGTAAAACTTTCAGTATTTACTGTAGTTCCAAATGTCTTATCAATAGATAATAAAACTGAAGGTGTACTTGAAGCATCTGAAACTCTAAACGCAGTGTTTGATGTTCTGAATATTACATCAATTGTAGATAAATTTGTTCCATCATAATAAGTTGATATTTCTGATGTTCCCATTTTAATATCAGTTCCAGTAGTCATTGAAATATTATCCAAAAATGAAACCGTTGTTAAATCGAATGATTGAATGGTATTAGTTGCTAAATATGCGTTTTGAACTGCTAGGTTAGTATCAACAGTTACTAATGTTCCACCATTAGGCGCTATATGATTGCTTCTTAATGCTCCATTAGTTTTAACATAAACATCATCAGCAAATAAATTACCCATAAAATCAGCAGTAGCAGTATTAAAAGTCCATCCTGTAGAAATATTAACTGCTCCAACTATGTTAGATTGAACAGCAGGGTCTCCACAAATAAACCTAATTGAAGAATTAGCATCACTATTCCTCATATCAAAAGTTGAAAAAGCACTAATATATCTATATAATTCACAATTTGTATCAATTGTTAATTTACCATCAGTATCAATATTAACATTATCACAATTAACAGCAGCATTTGCATAAATATTACCTAACACATCTATAGGTTTACTAAAAATAGTTTTATTAACTAATCCATCACACATCATATATTGGTTACTGGCATTAGTAATATCGCCAACAGAAAGAGAAACAAAATTAGGATGATGCATATAAAAACCTTCTATTGCATCTGGTGTATATGTTTCTAAATATGGTTCTAATCCATTTATTGAAGTATTGATATTATCTATTTTTGTTTTAATATCTGTTGAAAAATCATTATTTGTAAATAAATTTCCTTTCATATAAACAGCACCTTCAAAATATGATGTTCCATGTGCTTGAGCAAAATTATATGAAGTATGAACATTACCGTTAATTGTAATTCTTGAAGCATTATTAGGTCTTCCAATAATAACATCTCCTGTATTCCATCCTAACCATAATCTATAAGGAGTAGCACCTTCTAACCCTTGATAAGAGTCTAACTGACATCCTCGTTTAAACTCGAGTCTTTGGTTACTAACTGCGTCCTGGATTCTAAATATTGGATTAGTATTATCTGTTAAACTAAGTATTAATGGAGAGTTTACTGTCTGTAATGTTGTATTAACTTTGTCTAATTTTTGACTTATTACTGTATCTTGTGCGCTATCATTTGTAATTATTGAATTAATTGTATTTGTATTTCCTGTTATTAATCCACTTAATCCATCTGATTGTAAAACATATCTAGCATCAGAACCTGCTATATCTAAAATAGACGAACACGAAAATAAACCAGATACTTGTAAATTACTTAATATTGTAGTATTATGATTTAATAATATTTTATCATTTTGAAAAGTTGAAGAATTATTAATTTCTACATTTCCAAAACCTCTCTGATTTAAAAACATAGTTGCTCCACTTAAATTTCCATAAACATAACTATCAAAATAATTATTATACATTTCAAAGAAATTATTATAATTTCCAAAATTTGCTACTTTGAAAATTGAAGTAGTTGTTATATTATGAATTAATGTATTATTTAATACTGATGTATTTAATTTATTTGTTAATAAATTATTAGTTGTTATTTTATTGTAATATAAATTACTATCAAATGAACCTGTTTGTAATTGAGATATTAAATGAGAATTTGATGAAATATTATTAAAATTAGTTGATACAGTAGAATTTAAATTATTTATTAAATTTGTATTTGATGAAATATTATTAAAATTTGTATTAATTAAATTAGTATTTGAAGACATATTATTAAAATTACTTGTCATAGTAGAATTTAAATTATTTATTAAATGTGTATTTGATGAAATATTATTAACATTTGTATTAATTCAATTAGTATTAGAACTAATATTATTAAAATTAGTTGTCATAGTAGAATTTAAATTATTTATTAAATGTGTATTTAATGAAATATTATTAAAATTTGTATTTGAAGTTATTGTCAGATTACCTATTAAAAAAGAATTTGAACTAATATTATTTGATAATACATTAATTTCTGTTTTGTCATATGTTTCAGTTATATCATAAAAATTAGCATTTATCTGCTCCTTTGTATAGGTGTCTGCTTGGTCTGCTTTACTATCTAATACTGTTTGAATGTCAGATTTACTCGCGTAAAGGTCTTCTATATCATTGACTGCCCCATCTTTTACTTGTCTAATTCTATTTGCTGTAATATCAAAGATATTCATTAAGTTTTTACTCATAATATTATATTATTAATTAGAAGATTAATAATATCATATATTTTTTATTTAATCATAAAATGTTACAGAATTTGAACGGATTTCAAGGATACATTCATGAACCATATGAATATACATCCGTTCTGGCATAATACCGGCTGGATGAGTTTCATTTCCAGTTCCATATAAAAATGCTCCATCAAGAGGTCGAATTTTTACTACCATATTTGAATTATTTTTTAGATTCATACCAGTATACGCTGCTGATTCTAATTTTTGTAGATTAAATCCGAACATAAATGCTTGTGTTTTATAGTCCTCGCTTCTAACCAACAATGGATTGTCAGCACAATGCATTAAGTGAACATATGCTTCACGAACACCTTGAATTTCTTGTGATGGAATAACTTGATTACCAATAACCAATGAAGCAGTTAAATCATATTCTGAATTATAATATCCAGAATCAACTTTATCGCCTTGTTGTGACAATGGATGATATAGCGAGTTGTATTCTTTTAGAATTGGTCCAAATGAACCCACATAACCTTTACTTGTTGTATTAGAAAATGAAATAAATATTTTATTTAATTTAGATACATTCCTTACGATAGTTGTGAATATTTCACTAGATTTAGATGTTGTTTGTTCTTGCATTGTTTCAGTTTCAAAAGTAATTGGAAGCGAACCAGTTTCTAAAATTTTTGAATATTCGGCGTATAGAGAATCGTCGATCGAATAAACGCCTGTTGCTTTAATGACTGGTTTTTTTATTGCCCAACTGTTAGAAGTATTTGTAGCGGTAAATTCCGACGAAGCTCCTTGTGCAATAATTGGTAGTTTAGCATCATTCACTAAATATAATTCTATGGTTATAGGACAGTAAGATAGCGGTATCCAGTTTTCGCAAGTCTTAAAGCATTTCAAATTCATATCATAAAATACATTAGCACTTTTACCTTTGGCAATTCCTCGTTTGTTAGAATTCGTTACACTCCTTCCAACGCTTGCTACTGCGTTAGTTCCGGTTACTTGCGAATATGTTAAAAATCTAACATCGTTATTATTAAATGAATTTCCAAAACCTAAAACCTCATCAGCTCGCTTTGCTTCTGATGTTTTCAGTAAATCTTTCATAGCATCGGCACGAGATGTAGAATTCAAATCACATACTATTACATCACCCATCATCACTCTCACTCTTGAAAAGAAAGCACCAGCGGATATGGGGCGTAGTTCAGCTTCAGCATTGGTCTGTTCAGTATTTTCTAGTGTAAATCCTAATAATATGGTAGGAAGTGAAATCCATTGATTTGGTGGTCCAGTAATGTTAAATCTAATTACAGAATTTGTATCAGCGGTATAAGTAGAAACCGATGAAGGGTAAAAGTTTTTACTTTCTTTTGACCGAACATAAGAACCGCCATCTTTTAATTTAAATCTTAAATTCTTTTCAACAAGGACATCTTCAATATCTAATGTTTCCATAACTTATATATTTAATAATAGAAAAATATTAATTATTCTATTATTAAATTAATTTATTTTAAAGTGTGAATAATCTATAACTTCTTTTTTAGATTTTTTATTTAATAGTTTTTTAGATTTATTTTTAATATTATTATGTTCAACCTTATAATTAGGTTCATCCTCTACTATTTTCTTAATGTCATCATAACCGACTTTCTTTTTAGGATTTATAGTGTTTTTTATATCATTGTTAGGCATTATATATAAGCCTATAAAATTTCCTTTACAGGTTCAATGCTTCTTGATACATCCTTGCCAGTATCACCATATAATGAGTGTTGATGATTTGTTACTGGGTTAAAACCTCCTCTATTTGATGTTATACTGCCTCTATCCAAAATACTGACTATATCTCCAAAATTTCGTATGCTTGTGTAGTTGTCATCGTTTTTGTTTGACATTGAAATAAAAGGAGCACCGTAAGTAGTTAATCTAATATTTCTATCAGGGTTATTTTGTAAATATTTAGCACTCGCACTACTACCCAATGAATGTGAAATAACTTCACTAATATTATGGTTTTCATCAAGTATATCGCTAATATCTCTATACCTTTCACTGAATGAACTTAAACCAAATGGAATTGTAATATCACTTAAAATATCATTAATATTTGATATAATATTATTTTTACCAAATGTCCCAGCAACATATAGTTTATTGCCATCAATAAAGAAACCTTTACCGTTTGTATATGCTTTGTTTAATCCTTCTGTGTCAGATAAATTATTATTATATTTAGGTTTGAATAATGATTTTTCTTGTTGAATTTCATTAATTATTTTTCTATACATTTCACTATGACCTTGATGAAGCGGATTGTATGATTTTAATTTTCCTTCTTTTAAATAATATTTATATTTATTTTTCATATATAATTAAATTATAAAATTTCTAATTAATTAATATAATGAGATTTCGTAAAATATATATCAACAGTGCTTATCGTGATTTAAATGACAGTCAATCTACATCAGATTTTGTTATTAATTTAAGAGAGCAACAAGAATGCGGACCAAATACTAAAATGATTTGTCACGAAGTATCTATCGCTAATTCATTTTATCCAATTGAAGATAATTTAAATAACAGATTATATTTAACATTAGGAGGGATATTAATAGGAGCACCAGTATATTATTTTATTGTAGCACCTGATAAAGGTAGTTATGTAGGTAGTGAATTAGCAACCGAATTACAAAATAAATTGAACACTGCAACCAATGGGACCGATGGAAACAGTATTTTTTTTACTTGTAGTTATTCATTAAAAACAAATAATATAACTATAAGTTGTAATTATATTTCTTACTTTTTTGTAATCCATACAGATAAAGAATTACAAACTAATTATAGTTTTGGTGTTGATTATGATAGAGATTATCCTAATAGTATTAATGACATTTTAGGAAATACTACTGAAAAAGTAAATAGTACAGCAGACCCGTTTGTTAGTGGATTTATATCATTTTTACCTGTTAAAAATATTTATATTCATTGTAATGAATTAAGTAACGGAAACCAGTTATGTAGTTTTGGTACTTCATCAATAATAAAGAAAGTACCAGTTTTAACATCATTCGGCAACCTCATATATGATAATGAACTAATTTTAAATGATGCTAATGATGTTAGTATGCGTTCATTGAATAGACTTCATTTTAGATTTACTGATGCGTCGGGTAGAGTTTTAAATATGAATGGCACAACATCTTCTTTTTCATTAACATTTTTTGAAGGTTAGAAAAGCATATATTAAATATTTTAATATAAATATTTGTTATATACTAATTATATTAAAATATTTTAATATAAATATTTATTGTATACTAATTATATGGTTAAAAATATTGAAATAGTAGATGTAGGCAGTGAACATAATGAAGCACCTAAAGAAGTAGAAGAAATTAAAGAAGAACCTATCATTAATGAAGAAAGTAAAGAAGTAGAAACTAATAATATTATAAATGAAGAAAATAATAAAGACAATACACCAGATAATAATATAGACGAACCACCAAAACAAGAATTAAAATCTAAAACATACTCAACTGAAAAAGTGGAATGTCCAAAATGTAAAAAATATTTAACAAAATACACTTTGAGATATCGTCATAACTGTAATGGAATACCAGTTAAAAAAGAACCAGACCCTAACAAAGTTGTTCGAAGAAAAATTACGCATCCTGCACAAGCAAAAGAATCTGAGAATAATGTATATGAAAAGGTTAAAGATAATATTCCAAAAGTGGATGAACAAGAAATAGAAAGAAGAGTTGAAGAAAGGTTAAAACAACATATAGAAAGCACAGCAAATAAAGTGTTTGAAACTGCAAAAGACCGTTACAATAATATTAAAATGGAACGAGATAATAAAAATAAACATAAAATTAATAATTTAGCAAATACAATTATTTAATCTAATTATTATTATATAATGATTATTGATAAAAAACAATTGCTTATGCGTCGTAGAGAAATTTATGACAACGTTGTAAATAGAATAACAGAACCACAAAATAAAGACAAACCGAATATCAGTGATGTTATTGATAGAAAAGCAGTTTTTGAAACAAACAAACCAAAAAAGAAGAATAAATATAAATCAACTCAACATTACTATTATGAAGGAGACAACAAGGCACACCAACCTAATTACACATATTTGAAAGAATTACAAGAACAATTAGAACGTCATAGCGCTAAAAAAGATTATGCTGTATTTCAAAATAAAAGAAGATATCAAGAAGAAGCACAGGCGTATTTTAATGAAATCCAAAGGTTGGAAAGTGAAAAATTGAGACATCACCCATCAAGTGAAACAGGTAAATCCTATTCAGAAATGATTAAGAAGAAGAAAGGAATAATCAATCAATTAAGAAAGGATTTTGATTTTGAAAAAAATAATTAAATTAATTAGATTAATAAATTATAATCTAATTTAATTTAATATACTAATGAGATTAGACAATGCACAGATGAAAACATTAAAATCACAATTGAGATTAAGACCGTCTTATAATGAACTGATAAAGGAAATTACAAAGGAAGAATTTAAAAATAAGAATATAAGAGATGTAATAGACAGAAACGCTTATTATGTTCGTGATAGTCCATTAGGAACAGTGTATGATAAAAATACAGTAGATTTGAGACAGCAACACTTTAAACAAATGGTAGATGGAGAAAATCAAACAAAATATTTTGATATATCGAAGGATGATGAAATGGATGATTTAAGAGACGGTTCAATACAAACACTAAGTGCCACAATGGATGATGCAGAGGAACAACACGAACGACAAATCAGTCAAATTTCAAAAAGACTTAGTAGTGAACAAATAGCAGACCTACACCAACGAGCACAACGAGCAAAACAATTAGATGAAGATGACTGGCAGTCAGTAGCAACCGCAAAGTCAAGCAACTATGATGATTTACCAGCACTGGAACCGCTTATGACGCAAGACGAAGCAGTTAAACGAATTCAAGGGGCACAAAGAGGATTGACAACGAGGAAAGAAGACGAAGCAGTTAAACGAATTCAAGGGGCTCAAAGAGGATTAATGACGAGGAAAGAAGAAAGAATAGAGCAAAAAATGGACACCGCTGGCAGTTCATCAACATTACCAGCAAGACAAACAAGAACACATAAGGAAACTATTGACTATTCAACTGATATAAACCATTGGAAGGGAAGCACAGTAAAAGAAGAATACATATTATTTCAATTACATTTAAGAGGAACAGGACTTACTGAAGAACAGGAACAACAATATTCAAACACAAAGAAAAAAGGTAAAGGTAAAAAAGAAACCGGTAGAACTTATTTAGTTGGACTGGTGGAGAAGCTTATAAACAGCGGAAAATGGACAACAGAAGTAAATGATGAATTGTTAAGAAAAAGAATGAATGATTGGAAAGATATGAAGGGAAAAGGCAAGGCAGCAAAGGAAAAATAGATAATTTTACATAATTTTATCAATAATTATATAAAATGATTGACAACCACAAGCAAGAGTTAAGGAAACGCCCTACTTATGATGAAATGCTTAAACAAGCAATCACAAGCAAAATGAAAACAACAGTTATATTGAAGAAATACAACAAAGATATGTTATTGAATAATTTTGATTTTGATAAAATGGATTTAATGAATTATAAAAATAAAGAAAGATATATGAACGCTCAAGTTATGATGGCAGACAAGGCAACACAAACGCTTAACAAAGAAAACAAGGCAACACAAACAGACCTACCAAATGATAAAGCGACACAAACTTATAATTTTGATGATGAGACAAAAATATTAGGCGGTTCTTCAAAGAGTTTCAAAAGCAAACTGATAACCAAGGCTGAAGCAGAAGCATTAGCATTTACATATGACCCTGATTTATATGATGACGACGATGATGATGATGATAAAAAGGATGATGATATTGATAAATATAGAAAGAAATTATTTATTTTGATGAGGATTATAGAATTTATGTTGAGGACGGGTTTTAGTATAGGACAAATAGTAGCACATTTAACATATCACACTACATTAACTACAATTCAAGGTTCTGAGTTATCAGTTAATCTGACAATGAATTCATTAGTAACATCATACGATATAGCAACTGCTATAATGAATTGGTTGAATACAAATGTTAGTGAGGAAGTTGAATTAAACACAGAACCCCCTATTAGCGTTAATAGTTCTCCACCTATCACTGTTAATAGTTCTTCAACGCATACTGTTAATTCATCATCATCAGAAGAAAATTCTAATTATGAAATAGCACCACCAACAGAAATACCTATTCCTACTGATGCTGAAAGTGAAAATGATGGAGATAAGGATAACGATAAGAATAAAGAAAAACAATAAAATAATAATAATAATAATAATAATAAATAATAAAAAAATAATAAAAAAATAAAAATAAAAAAAATAAAATACCAGAATTTGTAAAAATGCCTTAAAGAAATAGCGACTTTATTCTATAAGATAAATGCCATTCTATAGCAGACACTCAGATGATGGAAGCGATAGATTGTTAGGAGGAATACATGATGAAGATGATTATAATGACTTTATGAATATGTTATTTATGAATAGTAGTTTTGTTGATGACATTGAAAGACATTATAAAAGTTCAGATGCTGATGTGTTGCCAAGTCCTACTGATAGCGAAGAAACAAAAGAAAATAAAGAGAAACAATATCAAAAGGATTATCATAAAAAAATACTTTCAAGAAAAACTTAATACACCTTATACATGTAATATTTGTGGGAAATCAATGGCCAACAGTTCTAACAAATCAAGACATGAAAAAAGTAGAAAGTGCCAGAGTACTAAAAATAAAGTCTAATTGGATAATATTAATTTAATTTTAATTTAATTAATATGATCCACTTTCAATATATGAGTAAACTAAGTAATGAGGAGATAATGAGCAATATCTACTATGATTTAGAAACAGGTTATGGTTCTAAACAAAGCTTATACAATCAAGCAAAAGAGAAAGGAGCAAGTGTAACATTAGAAGAAGTGGCAAAGTGGTTGAAGAAGCAACCTAACAAGCAAATAAAGCCGTATCAGAATTATAACAGTTTCTTAGTGCCATATGCCAGAGCAGAATTTCAAATAGATATTATGGATATGAAAATATTTAAGAAAGAAGATGAAGAACGCTATGCGTTGATTGTAATAGATGCTTTCAGTAAATTAGGTTTTGTGTATCCAATGTTTCAAAGAGACAGTCCAAACGTTTTGAAAGGTTTGAAAGAAGCATTTAAAGTTATGGGTGAGCCTGTGGAAATCTTTTCTGATGATGATGGAGCATTTAAAGCAGAAGTAAAGAAATATTTAGATGATTTAGGTATAATACATAAAACAACGCTAACACATGCCAATATTGTGGAGAGATTGATTAGAACGATGAAAAAAGGAATAGGAGACAGAATACACTTTACTAAAGGTAGATGGACTGATATGTTGAAACCTACATTAAAGAAATATAATAGCGCTATTCACTCATCAACTGGAATGAAACCAAATGAAGCGCATGATGATGACAACAGAGCAAATGTAAAAGCAAACCTTACACTGAAGCAAAAGCATATGAGGAAATATCCTAAATTATCTGTTTCAGACACAGTGAAAATATACCAAAAAGGAAAAGGTAATTATGCATCGAGGAAAGAGACCAACCCAAAGTGGACAGAAAGGAAATACAAAATAGAAAAGATAGAAAAAGATATAACATTACAAACATACTATGTCTTGGAAGGATTGAAAAAGCATTATTTGCGCCATGAATTATTACTAATTGAAAATTGAAAATTAGAAATAATAATTTAGACTGATAATTAGTTATTTAGTTCTTAGAATTTTTTGACTTTAAAAAGACTTAAAGAGAAAAACCATAATTAAATTATATAGATAATAATATGAATAGAGATTTACCGCCAGATGAAAACACTAAAATAGTTAAGTATCTTCTTAAAGAAAATTTAGGAGAATACAAAGTAAATAATAAAGGTAAAAAAACTTAAAACCATAATTATAGGAAACAATCAGTATAGATATAATCCAGAAAAACCAATAAGCAATAGATTGAGTAAGAGACTTGAAGCAGTAAAGAAAACTAATGACTACAAAGCAAATCAAATCAGAGAAAGAGTAGGAGCAAGAACGGTTTTAAAACATGCTATTAAGAAAAAAGCGGTAATAACAGAAGAAAGAAGCGCCTTTAGAGCATATGCCAACGCCTACACAATTTCAAACATTCATTTAAAAGAGTTGAACGGATTGACTTATTTTAATTATCAATTTGACAAACTTAATGAATACTTGAAAGAGAATAGAGGAATGAAACTTAATGCTACAATAAATATGAAAGTTATGAACTTATTTGATGAGGAGAGAAACGTAACAGTTAGGACAAGGTCGTACACTATTGTAAATGAAGAGGATTTAAGGAATGCTTTGAAAAGAATGAGACCTGATGTTGAAACAAGAATTTTAGATATGGCTTTGTATCAGTCAGGATTAATAATTAGCAATATTAATAATATTCATATCATGTATAATAAATATAATCCGACTAGAGCTGGCAAATATATTGAACTTCCAGAATGGATTAAAAAGAAAAAGGCATGTATCAATATTAAAAATCAAGATGACAAGTGTTTTAAATATTCTATTGAGTGTGGATATTGTAAAATTTGTGATAAAGCACACCCTGAAAAGATGTTTCATTACAAGAAGATAGCAAGTGATTTGATTTTTGATGGTGTGAGTTTTCCTGCTAATAATAATGATATAGATATATTTGAAGAAAATAATAAATCAATATCCATTAATGTTTATGAAATTGATGATAATGAACAAATTGTTATTAGTAGAAAATTGAAAAATAAAGATGCTTCTTTTCATTTTGATTTGTTAAGAGTTGATGATGAGGATTGCAGTCATTATGTGTATATAAAAAGTTTGAGCAGACTTATTAATAATCAAAAAAGCAATCATAATGGTAAGTCCTATTTTTGTAAATATTGTAATCATGGATTTAGAAATGAAGAATTATTAAATAAACATTATGATAGCGGATGTATGGAAGTTGATGGACAGCAGATAGTAATGCCTAAGCCTTATGAGAAAGTTAGTTTTAAGCATCACTTCAAAAAGTTAAGATGTCCTTTTGTTGTATATGCTGATTTTGAATGTTTGACAGAGGATCTGAAAAAACCTGATGAAGATGAAGATAAAAACACTTTTTCTTATCAAGAGCATAAACCATGTGGTTTTATGCTTAATATGGTTAATGCTGTTGACAATACAAATTATGAATTTATGTATCGTGGTAAAGATGCTGTTGATGTGTTTTGTCAAAAACTTAATGACATTAGGGCAGAAGTAAAGGAGAAGATGGGAGAAAACGAAAAATAGACATGAATGATGAAGACAAAGAAGATTTTAAACATGCTAAAAACTGCTTTATTTGTGGAGATAAGTTTAGAATGAACTATAAGAATGCCAAGGAAGCAGAGAAATATAGAAAAGTTAGAGACCATTGTCATTTTACAGGTAAGTATAGAGGTTGTGCTCATAATGTTTGCAATCTTAATTTTTGTAATAGATATTTTAAAATTCCAGTGTTCTTTCATAACATGAAAAATTATGACGGTCATTTAATTATTCAAAATGCTGATAAATTAAGTAACAACAGTAAAATAGGTGTCATCGCTCAGAACAGTGAAAAAATATTAATATCAGTTTTGAAAGTTTGAGTGTTAAAGACACTTTTGGGTTTTTAACTGCTTCATTAGATAAGTTAGTTTCAATGAGTAAGTATGACAATACAGATGAAGAAGATAAAAGTAAATGGTTATTGCGTGAAAACTGGAAAGATAATTTTAGGTTCAGTAGTAAAAATGATGTGATTAAGAGTGAGAAATGTCTAGATTTATTAACTGAGAAAGGCGTTTATCCTTATGACTACATGAATTCATGTGATAAATTTGATGATGAGCAATTACCGAGTAAGGACGATTTTTATAGTCGGTTGAGTGAAGAAGGTATAAGTGTTAACGACTATGAAAGGGCAAAAATTATATGGAAGCATTTCGACATTAAGAATATGGGTGAATACCATGATTTATATTTGAAAACTGATGTATTATTATTGACTGACATTTTCGAAAACTTTAGAGATGTATGTATGAAATATTATGGATTGGACCCTGCTTATTATTATACATTGCCTAACTTTGCTTTTGATGCTATGCTTAAAATGACTGGTGTAGAGATTGATTTAATATATGACCAAGAAATGTATGAAATGATAGAAGCGGGACTTAGAGGCGGGATGTGTATGGTTTCTACTAAAAAAGTTGAAGCAAATAATAAATACATGGGAGAAGAATATGATAAAAATAAAGAAAGTAGTTATATTAACTATTTTGATGCTAATAATTTGTACGGGTTAAGCATGATACAAAAACTGCCATATAAAAATCTAAAATGGGATGATACATTAAAAGAAGAAGACATTATTAATTACAAAAATAATAATATTGGATATATTCTAGAAGTGGATTTAGAATATCCTAAAGAATTACACGATTTACACAATGACTATCCAATGGCACCTGAGGTTATGAATGTTAAAGCCGACATGCTGTCAGATAAACAAATTGAAATTTATGAATGTTTAAATCATAAAAAAACCTACGGATGAGAAAACAAATAAATTAGTATTGAATTTAAATGATAAAGAAAAATATGTAATCCATATAAGAACCTTGCAATTTTATTTGAAGCAAGGGTTAAAACTTAAGAAAATTCATAGAGCAATTAAATTTGAACAAAAAGAAGTTTTAAAACCTTACATTGAGTTTAACACAGAGAAGAGGAAGAATGCTAGAAATGATTTTGAGAAAGATGTTTACAAATTGATGAACAATGCCATATTTGGAAAAACAATGGAGGATAAAAGGAAACATTTAGATTTTGAGGTTGTGAGTGATGAAACTAGATATATGAAGTGTGTAAGTAATCCTAACTTCAAACATAGTCATATCATTAATGAAAATTTGGTTGGAGTTGAAAAGCAGAAAACAAAGTTGAAACTAGACAAACCTATATTTATTGGGATGAGTGTTTTAGATTTGAGTAAGCAACACATGTATAAATTTTATTATGACGTTATGAAGCCTAAATATGGAGATAATATTAAAATGGTATATACTGATACTGATAGTTTTGTATTTCATACTAAAACCAATGACATTTATGAAGACCTGAATACAATTAAAAAAGAATTAGATTTTTCAGATTATCCTAAGGAACATAAATGTTATGATGATAATAACAAGAAAGTATTAGGTAAATTTAAGGATGAATTAAAAAGTAAAATAATAACAGGGTTTATAGCCCTTCGTCCTAAATGCTATGCTTACTCAGTTTATGGTGATGATAAAAAAATATAAGAAATGTAAGGGCATAGCAAAAGGCACAGTAAGACGTCAAATGAAATATGAAGAGTTTGAGGCGGTTTTAAAAACTAA
>CAUJNA010003806.1:102500-125000 GCA_963377175.1 Effrenium voratum
CGCCCGCGCGGGTGAGTTAAAACGGCTGTTCAAAAGTTGAGTGAAGCTGGCTGTGTATTTGGGCAGCAATTTGCTCGGCTCCATGGACCCAATGAGTATCAGAGACTGCAGCGAGTGGCGATCCGGAGGTCGCTGTCAATGTTGTGGTTCGGGATTTAATAGCATTTCGGGACTGAGTCACATTTTTCGGGCTTCGGGATTCGGGGCTCGAATCACATTTTCGGGGAAGGCGCCCTCCTCGGATTT
Organism: Effrenium voratum; assembly: GCA_963377175.1. NCBI lineage: Eukaryota > Dinophyceae > Suessiales > Symbiodiniaceae > Effrenium > Effrenium voratum. The sequence continues at coordinate 102,747 of CAUJNA010003806.1, forward strand.
GGGATTCGGGATTCGGGACTGGGAAGGCCTCATCCTCGGATTCGGGATTCGGGATTCGGGATTTGGGATTTGGGATCCGGGATCTGGAGATTTGGGTTGATATAAGGCTGGTTGGTTTCGGGTTGGTTTAAGGTGGGTCTAGGGTTGGTTTGGGGCTGGTTTAGGGTTGGTTTAGGGTTGGTTCGGGGTTGGTTTAGGGGTTGGTTTAGTGTTGGTTGAGGGTTGAGGGTTGGTTGAGGCTTATTTTAGGGTTGTTTTAGGGTTGGTTTAGGGTTGGTTCAGGGTGGGCCTAGGGCTGCCTCGGAATTCCTCGGATTCGGAATTCGGGATTCGGGATTCGGGATTCGGGGCTCAGGATTCGGGATTCGGGATTCGAGATTCGGGACTGGGAAGGTCCGGAAGGCCCCTCCTCGGATTCGGGATTGGGCTTTGTGCGCTTCCATGTTAGTTGCGAGAGGGAATGGAACCAACATCAGGTGGTGCCATATATTGGATTCGTCAAGCGTTGCAGATTCAGCATGACCTTCTCAAGATTTAGCTTTGCTGCGGGAAACTAATGGGACAATTGCTTGTGTTTTCCGCATGTGTTGCAAGTCTGCAAGTCATCATTGCACTGTTGCATTGTGAAGCAACACACAAGCGCAAAATTGTAGCAGGGGCAGCCATTCTGTATTACATTTATTTGGAGTTGCGACAATGCCCAGACTGGTCTTTGGAGGATTGCCATTGGGCTTGGTACTTGAAGCAGGTGTTTAGCGCAAAGGAGTAGCTCGGAGCAATGGAGGCTGGCAAAAAAACGAGCATGGAAAAATATCCGACCAATGGCTGAGAAACATATCCGTATTGTATGCTTTCCCCCCTTCCACATGTACACGGGTTGTTCCAGCTTGTACACACTTGACTGATACAGGTGTTCTAGGCGCTTAGCGTTGATTCAACTCTCAGGTCAAGCCGCGCAGGAATTCTCAGCTGCAGCTCATGCATTTGCGTCAGAATGGGCTAGTATAAGAACAACCGAAGAATTTGAGATGCTGTTGCCAAATGCACGAGGCTTTTTAATGAGAAACTCTATCGGGGGCCATTTGAACTAAAGACATGCTGGTGTGTGCTAGTGGAACATTACGTTTTATCTCAAGTCTGCTACCAAACGGGCATGGGCTTGCCACAAAGTACTACATCAAAATACAGACAAGCTGTCCAATGCGAGGCGTCCAATTGCCAGTTGCAACTACTGATATGTAGCGCGCAGGACAGTTTTGCGCATGAGATCTTGCAAAATGTCCTCGTCGCCCCTTGTGCTGGCCCATTCTCCTGCAGGGCAAGCTGCCTTGGAGTTCCTCGGTGTACACAGCCTGCCAGCTTGCTCAAACAAAACGGCCAAGTTCTCAAACAGCAGCATCCAACCGGAGCAAATCTACACAAGGCAGCAATGCAATGATTACCAAAAGCCAGCAGGAAGGGTGGCTGAACCAGAATGAAGCCTTCTTGGGCTGTGCTTTAAAGCGATGCCAAACGAATTGGTTTAGGGTTGTTTTGGGGTTTGTTTAGGGTTGGTTAGGGTTGGTTTAGGTTTAGGGGTTGGTTTAGGTTTCGGGGTTGGTTTAGGGCTGGTTTAGGGTTGGTTTTGGTTTAAAGTTGGGTATGGTTGGTTTAGGGCACATTTAGGGCTGGTTTAGGGTACATTTAGGGCTGGTTTACGGTTGGTTCGGGTTGGTTTGGTTTAGGGTTGGTTTAGGGTTGGTTTGGCGGCTGGTTAGGGATTGGTCTAGGGCTGGTTTACGGTTGGTCTAGCCCAAGCCGCGTGGTGAGTTTGGTAAGGCCAGCAAAAGTTTCCAGGATGACGCCGACGCGAAGGTCTCGCAATCCAACGAGGGGCGTGGAGTTGGATCGTTTGGAAACGACGTTCCCGAAGTCAAACGCAGGGCCAGATGCGTGGACCCTGCGTGGACCCGCTCGTTGAGGCAACCTCTGGTCACATGGCCATTATTCGATTGTTTGGTAAGTTTATCAACAACCTCAATCGATACTGGGGGCCGAACAATGAAACGGGCGACAAGGAGGTGGTGAAGCAGGGGCTGGTTTAGGGTTGGCTTAGGGCTGGCTTCGAGTTGGTTTAGGGTTGGTTTAGGGCTGGTTTAGGGCTGATTTAGGGATGGTTTAGGGGCGGTTGAGGGTTGGTTTAGGGTTTAGGTTTGGTTTAGGGTTGGTTCAGGGTTTCTAGGGGCTGGTTTAGGGTTGGTCTAGGAGTTGGTTTAGGCTTGGTATTCGGGCTTCAGGATTCGGAAGGCCCCATCCTCGCAATTCGGATTCGGGATTTGGGGCTCGGGATTCGCGATTCGCGATTCGCAATTCGGGACTGAAGGCCCCATTTTTTGGCTTCGGAATTCGGGATTCGGGATTTGGGACTGGGAAGGCCGGAATCGGGCCGGGGTTCGGGATTCGGGATTCGCGCGCGAATCACATTCTCCACCATCTTCTCCGGATCAAGTCTCGCTGCAGCTGGTTTCCCAAGGGTTTTGGTAGACCCAACGCCGTGAGGCGCGGAGTGGTTGTGCGGGTCCTGACCGATGACATGCAGGCACTGTGCTTGACGGAATCTCTGCACCTGGAGTGTTTGGCCACGGGTTGCCGGCGTTGAGCGCTCCATTTGCTGTGGGTTTCATTCGCAGGCCAAGCAAGACAACTCAGAGGTGCCGGGCTTGAAGCGTGCTGGCGTGCGTGTCTGCCTGGTGCTGAGGGGATGTAACCCATGTAGTTAACAGCATGATCTGCCAACACCAACTCGCGCAAATGCAAGGTATGGATGCCAACGAGAAGATGCATATGCATCACAAGCCGCAGATCCCATTTCTCCGGCTGTGCCTCAATTTGCGCTCCTCGGGCCCAGGTTTGTGATCTCCGACGGCTGCACCTTGATCAGTGGGTCCTTGAACTGGACACATGCCGCTGTAGAAAAAGGTGCGGAGCTTGCAACGCTGAAGCCTCAGTGTCCCAGCTCTGCAGCTTGTCTGGTCGAGGCAATGAGAATGTAGTCATCAGCCAGCTCCGGCCTTACGCATTTCTCCATAGCGAAAATGGCCCTCCATGGTGCGCTCAGGAATCGCGACTTGTGCGCTCAATTTGCTCAAGAGCCCGGACCACAGACTTCCACGTTTCGGAGTTTGGCTGATGCCGCGGGGACAAGGTTCGAGCGCATGTGGGCCGCCTTCTCACGTGGAAGTGTTGCGGATGCGCCCGCGGCCAGCTTTGTCGGCAACGCAAGGTTCTCAGCTGCTTGAAACATGGGTTGCACGTGATGATTCCGCTGTTTGGGCAATTCTATGTTCTTTTCCTTGGAGCAACTTTGAGGGAGCATTATGCGCCCTCAGTTCAGTTCTCGCAGGTGGCTGCCCTCTTCTTCCCCGAGTCCACCATGAAAAATGCGCTCCGCGCAAATCAACGTGCGCTTGCCTTGGCCCCTTGGCCCCTCGGCGAGGTGGGGATGATAATGAGCGAGCTCGAGTCCGCTCGGCGCAGCATCGAAGTTGCAGCCGCAGCCTGAGATCCTTGGCTCAGTGGCGAGGCTCTTCAGATGGCTACGACTTTTGTTGAGAGTGGAAGTTATGCGCCTAATTAATAAGCCATACACAAAATAAGTCCGGTTGTCCAGAACAGAAACTTCCGGACGATCTGGAAGGAGCAAGGGCTCCACCATCGTTTTGTGTGAGATGGGAGAAAGTGTTGATTTGCCTTGCGAGCTGCGAGCCTTGATCCTTTGCGCCTTGGCAAGGTCTTTACCTTAACGCTGGATTCCTTGGTGGACGTGCTCATCCAAAAGCACAAAGCAGGCGGCGACGGCGCCGGCTCGAGGGCTCGCCTGGACGAGCTTTTGGAACGCGTCAGATGCGTTGCCTGCCGCCCTGAGGCCTAGCAGTTCGCATCATCACAGACAATCGCCAGGCAGGCCGGCGCCTGCAGTGCGGAACGGTGGCACGGGGCAAGGTGTGGCATGACTGATTGAAGCTCGGGTCCCAGAATAGCACGTGCTTCCGGCGCGCGGACAAAGGCCTCTGTGCCCGGTGCCGACGCGCAACGCCTTGCTCGCAGCGGCGTGCCAGTTCGCACGGACAGGCAGGGCCAATGTGACCCTTTTCCTCAGCCGAACAAGTTTGGACGCATCAACTTCGGAGCACCTCTCTGCGTTGTCGCGTTTAGTCAGGCCACTTGCCAAGTTGAACAGTTGAGATTGTAGGTTTTAGCTGGATTCCTTTCTAAAGTGTGTGACCTTCATTCACACAGTGTCTACTCTTCCTTTCAGGTCATGGTATGCAATGCATCACAAATTCGACGCTTGGCTTGCTTCAGTTCGAAGGATTGGCCACCATAATTTGAGCCAAGGCAGTGATAGACGAGAGGACTCTGATAAACGGGTCTTTCAATTGGACCGCACAGGCAAGGCCGGATCTTTCAGAGAGTGCGAATCAGAAGTGCGCACGAGACAGGCCACAAAAGGAAACCAGGAGGATGCGATCATCTTCCGCCAGCTGGCTGCAATTGGCGAACCGGCTATCAGCGCGAGCGAATCTGTTGCTTAATTACAAAATGCCGCCCTCGGAATGATGGAGCACTTCGCTTGCACAAGAGAAAATCTGGATGAGGGCAGGACTTTGCCGTGAAAATTGCTCTGAAGCTGCTCTCAGTACAGCGGAGACCAGCCCAGGTGATTATGTACATTTGGTGAGGGGCCCAGCTGAGAGATGCCAGGAAGGATTTAGAGATTCAGTGTCCAAGAGTCCATATACTCGTGACAATCAAGACACACATGCTTTGCAGCTTGCTTGATGTTTCATGCTGGGTTTTGGATCAGGCTGAAGATTTTGTGGCCGAGTTTGATCGGCTCTGGGATGACTTTGATGAGTTCCATTGAGGGCAGATGCCTGTGCAAAGATTCACTCGGCAGATGTGGCGCATGAAAAAGTAGTTGTTCCTCAGAGGGACCATAGCTGCCTTTACGCTTTTCAGTTTTGACCAGCCATCTCCGTGCCAACAGGACCTTGATTCAGTGGAGCTGCTTTTCGCCATGTCAACTGTCTTAATTGCGGCCCAAGCTGAACACAGGGGACCATGGACTACCGGCATCAGCGAAAGACCAACAGAAACAGACTCACGTGAGCTGCTTGTTAATGATAATAATTCACACCTGATTTATCTTGAACTCGAGACGCATTGGTTTACGCATTGGTTTTACGCCACCAACAACAGAAACAGCATAAACGCATTCTATTTGCCAGGGCGGCTTAGAGGCCACAGTTTTGAGTCGCGCCTCCACTCTTTGACCATGACTCGGGTCATGCGCTCAGACAATCAGCTCTCCAGGGAGAGAAGCGGAGCTTCAGAGGGAGTAGAGTTATTGCAAGATGGGCGTGGCTCCAAATGCCATTTGGAGCTCAACCCCTTCATGTGGTTTTCATGCCTTCAAGTAAGGCATGGCTGGCTCTGCTTTTAGCCGCCCATGCAAGAGGCGTTGCAGTTGCCTGGGAAAGCATGCGGTCAGACCTTGAAGCCGCTTGAGTCAGGCCAGTTTCAGTTTGAGATCCCCGCGGAGATGCTGGGGATGATGGGAGGTGCGGACACTTCGCGCAGCGCGGATGTGTCAGTTGGCGGTTGGAGGAGGCGGCGGCGGCGGCGGTGGCCGAAAAGGCGCTGAGTGGCCCAAGACAGAGAATTCAGAGGTATCTGCGGCTCAGCAGCATGCTGATGCTTCCAGCTTGCATGGCGACTTGCTTCCAACTGAGGCGGATTTTGAGTGGGTCTCTGAGTCGTGACAGTTTTTCCTTGAAAGCTCTGATTTGGCAAGACCAAGGTGGTTGGTCAACACTGAATGGGAACCTTGGCTGAAGTGATTTGGATTCGTGTCAAGCCCAATTCATTACCAGACCAGACGACCGGCCACGCACATACACACACACAGACACTTCACCTGGCGCAGCAACTGCACCGAGGAAGGCAAGACCTCAAAGTACTTGCTGCTCCGAGATGGCTTTGTAGAATCTCCCCTGAAGGACCATTGGACTTGCCATCTGACTCACTTAGAAAGCATCATGTCAGGAGTGTGAGCCAGAAGGGCACTGCTTATGGGCGGCCAACAATGGCCGTGTCCTGATCAACACGCCAAAGCTGAAGGCGGTTTGTGCCGACAGCTTCTGCGGCGTTTCGCCCAGCGCGGGCAAGGCAGCATCACAGAAGGGCGCATCCTTTGTCCCCGGCAGGTGGTGAAATTCTCCATCGAAGGATTGGACAAGGTGGATCGCAAGAAGCTCGAGAACAAGGACGACTTTCAATGGTTGCGGGACTGGCACCCTGTTGCACTGCCAGGAGGAGAGCGAGCTTCAGAAGATTTCCCTGGTCATGGAAAAACCTAGTCCCATGGCTGCATGATGGGAATTTACGGCGCGCTCCTATTGGCGGATGCATATGTAGTCTTGTGCGGGCGTGTCGCGATTGCAATGAGGCAAGAGCACCGGAAAGAAAGGCGACAAGCTCATGCATTTCAAGGTGTTTGGGTGAGAATCCAAAGCCCGCCGAAGGCAAACTGGGCTTCAAGCGGGTTGCCGTGGCAGATGAACAAGACAGCATGGTTAGTGGAGACCTTTGACTGGATGCAGCCACTGACTTTGTTGGTTCGCGTCCGCAAACACTGAATCCAAGGTGCGGACCTTTACAAGGTGCTTGATGTTCCTGAGGATGCAGATCAGAGCGCGGTTAAGAGTGTCTAGTCTACATAGCTCGAGCAGTCTCACTCTACTTAGACATTTTCTTGCAATGCAGGCAAATTCCGGCGCTTGTCCGTGCAGAACCATCCTGACAAAGGCATTTGATTGTCTACAGTGTCAAGATACAATTTGCACCAGCATGTCAGAAGACAAGTGTTTGGGTGACTGTTCTCACTGCCTGACGTCCCCGCAGGTGGTGATCCTCATGTTTTCAACGAACTCCGGGAAGCCTATGAGGTGGCTAGGGCTAGTGCATGCACACGAAACAAGCTGGTGCCGCAGGTCTTGGGTGATACCGAGAAACGCAGGTGGCCAGCCTCAACAAGGAACACTTTTTGCCTGGGGGGTGACAAAGTTGGTAATCATGCCGAGTTCCAGGATGAACTGCGGAGGATTGTAGCGATACAGTTGGCGCTTTGCTCCAGCTGAGGCAATACAACCTGGGCAGCTTGTTTGCGATTTGGACCCCATGCCGCGTTTCCCCAGGCGAACGGTTTTTGCCTTTCTTGGGCTCAGGTGGTATGCAGCTCGTAAAGAATGTGGAGATCGCCTGGAAGGAGGTGGAAGGGCAAAAAGCTCAGCTGGAGTCTCGTCCAAAGTGATGTTTGGCGTCCTTGAAAAAGTGGACTCGCTGGACGGGGTGGCGCTTGTTCATGTCAGCATGGTGCCTCAAACCTGATTGCACTGGTTTTTTGCAGGGTCTTGCGGCTTGCGTGCAAGCGTCTGATCAATCAGCGAGAGAGAGAGAGAGAGAGAGCCAAGGATGCGCAGCTGAATCAGGAGCGCACATTCGCAACGGCGATTTTCTCCTTGCGCGATTTGCCTGGTGTTCAGGTGCCGAAGAATCACCCGCAGTACAAGATGCCAGAAGCTCAGCGCGAGTCAGATGTTCGAGAGAGTGAAGTCACTGATTGCTGGAAGGTTCCAGGCACAAATCGAGCAGCAGAAGAAGCAGTTCGACAAGGCCTCACCCAAGAGCTCAAATGAGTAGCGCCCAATCTTGTTTCTGGTCATTTAGTCGGTTGTACTGGTTGCATGAAGGTTATAGTCAATGAGTCAAGACATAGAAACCTGTATAACCCTGTTAGCAGAAACAAAAGTCAATGGGCTTCGGCCGCTGCTCAAATGTGCCGTCGGACGCTCTCTCGTCCCTGGAACCCCACCCTGGCAAGGCTAGCATTGAGTCCAAGATTCAACAGAAGCTTCAAAGCGAGGAGCTGGAGGCAATGTTTTGGCCTGCACAACTGATGAAACTTGAGGGAAGGAACTTGAGCAAGACGCATCGGATAGGCATGTTCACATGTGCAGCGCACGCTCGAAGCTTGAAGCTTAGGGTAAGAGCAGCAGAGACTGTGCCAGGGAAAGGATCTACTTTACATGATTTTTGTTGGAGAGAAGTGGCGTCTCGACTTCAACGAAGGAACAAGTTGTGCTGAGAGAGGCAACAGTGCTCACCCCGCGGAAGATGTTTCAAACATGTTTGCTCAACACCTGGAGCAAGGGTGCTGTAGTGTGGGACATTCCTAGCATAGATAGGCGCGGCCGCCCGTAGATTCTTGCATGGTTTGGGGTAGACTCCTTGACAGTGGGGTTTTGGTTAGCACACATTTCACAAAGGTTGATTTGGTTCACTGCACCGTTTCTTGCGAGCTGGCCAGGTAATGGTAGACATATCGGCGTCTGATCTCTACAATGGAGTGGAGAAGAAGGTCTTCACTTTCCCTCGGTGGGCGGCAAGGGTTTTGGGTTTTGGGATGCACAGTCTCCTGGCAGTGAGGTTGATGATTTGCCGAGGGTGCAAGGAAGATCCGAGCAAGCCGGGCTCGCGGTAATGGGCATCCAAGCGCACGTGTCGACGTTTCGTTGCATGAGGCCTGAATGCCAAGACTGCGGACGGTGTCCGCCAGAGAAGGCCATTGCGAGAGGGCGGCCATTGCGAGTTGCGAGAAGGCATCCCCTCGACAGGTTCAGGTTCCACAGTATGGCATGACGCCCTTCGGTCGGCAGGCTGGCTCGTATTGACATGCCGACCGAGCAATTCCAACAGTTCCAAACAACTTCCCCCTCGTGGGCAAGCTACAGGAACAGAGACGAGCAGCTCGTGTCACAAACAGAGCAGATGAGTCCTGTTTTGAGAGTCTGGAATCCTCATAAACCATATTCAAGCTGTTTGTGGGCCTAGGATGTTTGATGATATCTTTGACCCTGGGCACAAATGTGCAGGCATGTGGCCTCGGAATTCGCCAGGTGGTTGGCATGCGGGAAAAGGAGCAGGAGAGCCGCGAGCGCTGCCGCGAAGTGGGCGTCGAGGCGGGGGTGAGCAACGAGGCAGATGCTGTTGCCATCCTTTGCTAAGACCGCAGGAATTGGGTTCGTGTTCAGCAGTCATTGGCAGATCTGCCGATGCAAACAAATTCCGCGGCTTGACGTTTTTAGGTGCCGCTGCGCGTGAGCAAGGGTGCCAAGCAGGGCGCTTCCCTGAAGGCCTGCGCCCTGTGGGACCATCTCTGGCAGATTGAAGAGCCGTGGAGAGACACAGCTTCAAGAGCAATCGAGAGAGAGAGAGAGTGAGTGAGTGAGTGAGTGAGTGAGAGAGAGTGAGAGAGAGACAGAGAGAGACAGAGTGGTAAAGAGAGTGAGAGAGAGAGGGAGAGGTAAAAAGAATGAAAGAGGGAGAGGGAGTCAGAGAGGAAGAAGCCGGGTTTTGGTTTCAATAATTCCCGGGCCGGGCCCAAAGCATCCCAAATGTATGTGGTACTTCCCGGGGAAGCCCAGGTGATGGCCAACATTGGCCATCAGACCCCGGGGAAGTTTCCTGGCAAGGCCTGTGCGTTGTGAGCCAGATGCAATTTATCCATCGCGAGGCAAAGCATGTTGACAAAGTCAGCACATAACTAAAGTACACCTCATATTTAAAACCCTCCCCTCCCCCCAAGGTCAACATAATGAGGGCCAATTCCGGCATGAGCTTGCTTTGCAAGTTTGTGCAACTAGTCGTTCCATTCTTGATTGGAAGGTCAACTTCAAGGTTCAGAGAGGCGGGCCGCCGGGATTTCGTGCAACTTGTTATTTCCACTTGCACCGCTGTATTTGCCTTGAAGGTAGCAAGGAGGACAGCTACAGGATCGCAGAAGCGGACCTGCATACTGTGCGGGCCCCCATTGCCAGATCTTGCAATCGAGCGGGTGCGTTCCAAGGTGCTGCACATCTCCTTGGAGCAGGCGCTTTTCGGCTTCTCGCTCCCTGGTCGAAGTAGGTTTGGCTTTGTTTGAATGCACCCTTTTCATCGGCGTTCAACAACAACATGAAAGACGTGCAAAGTGGCTGTCGCGCGAAAGGAACGACGTGGGGCTGCGAAAGCTTTCAGAAGCACCTCAATCTACTGTTCGGATTGATTTTTCTTGATGGCAGTGTATTCAGAGCTTGAAATTGCCGTAGTTGGGGACCCTTTGGTGGACATCCGAAATAGGTGGGGATTCATGCCCAAACCAAGTGGTTCCCCATTCAAATTCCTTGGAATCGCCTGGCGCGTAGTACTTGTAGTGCACAGCAGGCAAAAGACAGGCTTTGCACATGAAAATCCGCGAAAGGCGTGCGAAAGGTTGGCCGCACTTGTACTGAAAAGTTGCGACTTTCGAGCTAGATCTGGCAAAGTGTACGTGGAGTATGCCGCAAAAAGCGAAACCCTGCCAATGATGGTGAGCCAGACAGGTTATTTATCCCGCGGGAAACCATCGGCGAAAGCCCCGTGAAAGGGTCACTTGGCCCAATGTGCTCCGCAAAGAGAAAGCGGCGGGGCGCGAAAGGCACGCGAAAGGGTTCGCGGAGGTAGACATGGAATACAACACCGCAAAACTTAGGTTAAGACCACCGCTTACCTTGGTTTCAAGGCCTATTTTGACACGCAAATTATTATTACCTCCAGATTTTGTTGTTTAAGAGGGCGAGAATGCTTGACGATGTCTCCCATTGAGTTAGAGCACGGATATGTCACTGCTGATGTGCTCGTCTCAAGAGCGGAACACGGAGCTGAGGATCTCCTGGACCCACCTGGGAGAGGAGACTGTCACTGGGCTCATCAGAGCCGACGACCGACGGCCGAAAAACAACGGCCTTAGGTGAGCATCAGCAAGGATCGCGTCGAGAAGCCCAACGAGGTGCGGGTTCAGACTATTTCAGACAGGGTTCTACTTTTTGACTACCCCAGGGTAGACTTAAACCCAGAAATGGTTCATTCCCCCCAAAAGGGAGAACCCCTAGGTTTAAGTTCATCTTGGTGTACTCAAAAAGTAGAACCCTGATTTCAGACATAGCAAGCTAGAAGAAGAGTTTGCCCAGGTCCTTCGCTTGAAGGGGAAGGGCCTGGTCCAGTCGGGGAGCAAGCGAGGTGATTTGTATGCGGCCTGGCTGCATGAACGATCCGAGCCTGCGAAGGCCATGGGATCCTTTCCTCTACTTGCAATTAGAGCGCACAAAGAGGGCACACTTACGAAGGACAAATGTTCATGTGGACTAGCACATGACCCACTGGCTCACGGTCAACTTGGAGAGGGCACACCCTTCCGCAACCAAATCTCTCCTCAACCCCCGGGGATCACCCAAGCCTGCCCATTTAGTAAAACAGTCGCTTCTGGATCACCTGGGACTTGAGTCCAATCTGAGCTCTGGAGGGTCAAACCGTCAGGTGCGCCTTGCAGTGGATCTCCCTGAGGTCACAGGGAAGGCCGGAGCAACGAGCTTTGGAAGGTCTGCAAACAGGGCGACCCTCTGGGTGATCGTCAACTTTGATATATATATATATATATATCATCCAACTAAGTAGGTGAGCCGGAAAGCGTACTTTGATGTCTGGAATGGACTGAGCTGGCCAACATACTTAAGCTGCTTGTGCTGCTAGCGCCAGACTCTGTCTCTCTCAGCTTCCAACGTGGATGCGAAGGCCTGGTCAGAGTGAGTGTTAGGACTGCTGCATGCCCTGTGAGTAGGCGAAAGCCAAGCTGGAGATGGAGGAGGAGGTTAGAATAGAAGAAGGCCATTCTCCGTCTAGGAAAACTGCGGGGCATAGGTAACCGCAGGAAAACGACGATAGACCAGGCACAAGACACGACTTGCTTTTTACCGCAGACGGCAGGCACTGCATGGCGGGACTGGAAAGAAAGAAGCACTGCGATCACTTACAAGCAGGCGTGCGGCGCATGCGAACTCTCGTTCCACGTGATTTCCCCGCTTCGTGCTGGCTGTGGGACGCTGAGGCTGCCAAGGGCAAGACAGAGCTGTAACGATGCAGGTGCCTTGAATATCTTGAGCCGAGACACGCTTTCTTAGGAGCTATCGATGCTCGATGCAACCTGTAACTCTTCTCAAACAATATCGCACGAACATTTTGAAGTACCGAGCTTTGCTGTACATCATGAAGGACGAGGAAACATCCGTTGTCGGTGCAGACGGCACTGTTTGTTGCGTGTGATGGGGAACGTGACGGGGCCTTGGGCTGTGTTGTTGTTGCTCCAGGCTTTGAGATGCAAAGCCTGCCAGCCATCGGCTGTTTCACGCTCACAGCACAAAGCAACTTTTTCCGCGAGCTAGGATTAGGAGGCGCACTCTGCACCAAGGCATGAGGGGCTGGCCTTTCTTGCTCATTGGCCAATCTTTCTCAAAGGACATGCTCATGTCATTTTGTTGCCCGGCCACCGGTCCCCCTTCCATCAGCTTGGGCACGGCGCATGTCTTTCAGCGAATTCAGCAGTGCAACTGCAGCTCTGCAGAGGCACAAAGACCGCCCTTGCACCGTTGTGGTGCATCTTGTGGCATAGCTTTGTACAAAAGAGTGCCGGAATCCAGCTTGAAGGCTTGGAGGCTAACAGTGCAGCGTGTTAATCCTGCCAAGCTTGCAAGGGAAGATGATTGCTTGTACTCCTTGCTTCAGCTGTGGATCTCAAGGTCCTTTCGTTTACTGGTATTTGCATTGCAAGAACTGCAGCTTTGGGGATCATGGGCGCCAATGTCCACTTCATAGCTCCATCACAGGCACATTGTCACATATTCTGAGCCAGGTAAGCAATTTGCTTTACTCGGTCACAGTGACTTTAGCCTTGGCTGCGGTGCGCAGTGTGGCCCTCACGCCATGCTGCCTGGGGTTTGCGCCCTCCGGCGCATCATCCCATGCCGAGAGTAAAGAAGGCGCAGCTCCTGACTGCCACGCGATGGGAGGGGACTAAAGGTACCTGCGCGAAGGATGAGTTCCTGGCTTCAGTGGGCGCGGATGCCAGTGATGTGCCCTGCCCTTCGGTGCAGCAGGAGTTGCAGCGCATGAAGTCTTTCCATTCCTTGAAGCAGAAGCTCCGCGAGTGGTGCACTGGCGGCCCTGGGTATCCCAGCATGGCCTTCGAGCGGTGGTGGCACTCCGCCATCTGCCGCTCGGAGTCCTCGGAGCCGCTGCTGCCGGTTTCCAGCGCCGCGGACTCCACGCTGGCGGCGGATTTGCAGGGCGTGGGCTTCGCCGCCGCCGAGGCGCAGCAGATCGCGCGGCGCCTGGCGTCCACCTCCGCAGCCCACGCCGAGAACCTGCGGAAGCTGAAGCCGAAGCCCGCTGAGGTCAGCTGTGTGGAAGGCGACGAGGTGAGCTTGAGCTGCGGAGGTGTCTCCGCACGCCTGAGCAAGCCCGCGTACAGGAAGCTGCAACAGCTCTTCCGGCTTCATGGCAAGGCAAAGCCGGGCTTCGACCAATGTGCACTGGTGACGGCCTTGAGGTATCAAAGCCTCGGTGGCGTTGGCTTTCAACTGGCCCTGCCGCCACCCGCCTTCAGTGTGCTCAAGGAGGAGTTCGGCGTGCAGGCCGGACGGATTTCATGTCAAGTGGGACGAGCTCGAGTCACTTGAGGCAGAGTGCTTCGCATCGCCGCTGAATTGCTGGCAGAGAGCCAAGACAAGCAGCATCCTTTCTCCAGCACAAAGCCGCCCTTTGAGGTTCCCAAATTTCTGCAGTGCCTTTCCAGACAGCGTGGCTCCCAGAATTCCCGCGTTTTGTGTGTATTTGCCTTTGCAGTCTACGGCCCTCACAAAAATCCCGCCAAAAAGTAAGGACGGGCAAGTAATCTTGACCATGGTCATGTGCTCGACGTGCCCTTGTAAAGAAGTAACTGAGACTTCGGAACCTGGTTGGGGCAGCATTGCCTGCTGAGGTAGCTTCTTTGCGCCCATGTCAAAAGTCAATCATTGCCGATATTGGGTTTCCCTTGGTGTGGCTCTTTGGTCTGCTCTTAGGAGGCTTGGGATTCTTTTGTCGGGTTCGGCCTGTGTGCCTATTTGCGTCTCAGGCGTTTTCAGTTCGCTCCACTCGGACTGCACCCCTTTTGGCTTTGAGTTGCGCAGCTCTCAAGCTGCGAGTCTGCGGGCATGGCGAACTTTCCGGGAGCACGGGCCCGGCCGCGGCGCGGATTCACGCACCTCAGCACTCGAATGCTTGCAGGTGAACAGGTCTCGGTGTTCTTTGCGGAGTAAATTTGCGCAAGATAATTGAAGGCTTGAAGGGCTTGAAAGGCTTGAAGGGCTTGAAGGGCTTGAAGGGCTTGAAGGGCTTGAAGGGCTTCCGGAGCACTAAACCAATGGCAAACCAGGGATAGTGATATCAGGCAACTTGCGGCTGTTGGCAGGTTGGAGTTTGCAAGCTTCTCAGGCTCTCGCTCGCAGCCCTCGTGATCGGAAGCGTCGCTTTTGTGCCAGGCCGGGGGCGTGAAGTTTGCAGCTGGCAAGCGATGGACAACTCGAGGTGTCCAGCGCCCTCGCCGAATTGCTCTGGGTGCCTTCCCCTGGGATGCAGAGGGCAATGCCAAGGCAGGGTGAATCCTTCAGCGCCTGAGTGACCTTGGCACGGCAGGCAGACCGCGCGTACGACGCTTTATCGAGGGCTTACCCGGAAGCTGCGAAAAACGGACAATTTATGGGCGACGACTGCAGCACCCTGCCCAGTGCATGATGTGTCTTTCACAGTGTTCCGAAGCGTATTTGCAGCACCCATGGCATGTTCTGAAGCAGCTCCGTCCCAGGCAAGAATACAGTAATGAGCCGATTCGAGACTCAGATGTGCTTCATGCACGAGATTGGTACCCTCCTAGCTCAGCCACATGGAACCTGTCTTCGCCTCCTTAGTTGGATCATTTTCCTCTTTCAAGGGGCCTTCAAACATGTTCCGTGTGGCATATGTGCGGGAGGGTGTGTCTTTTTGCGCTCATCGCTGCGGTCTTGCCGCAGAAGGGCCGTGGGGACTTGCACGTTTGTGCACTTAACAATCCATGCCCAAACGCTGAAGGCACAGTTGGGGGGGGGGGGGTGCTTTTGCGAGTGCCTTCTCAGGAAGGACAACACCATAGCCTACAATGATCCGCACAGATTTTAAAACCATTCCATGTCTTGCCTTTGCTCCCTGATTTGCGTTGTGTCCAACTAATTGACCTTCTCTTTGCTCCGTTTCGATGCAAACTCGACTTATTGTGGATTGCTTGCAAGATACACATTTGTCTGCCACACATGATGGTAGATTACACACAGACCCTTTCTGGCGATGTCATCATGACTTTCTCGCTTCAGCCAGTGGCGCAATGGATGACGTACGGAGCAAAGTTTGGGTGTGTTCAAAAAATAGGACTCCTAACTGGTCTTGTTGTCTTTGGTTTCCCTTTAAAACCATAACAAAAGGGGAACCCTCAAAAGAGGCACACCCATTCATTTTGGCCTGCACTTGTCCAAGGAAAGGCTTGGCTCTTTCCTCGGATCTGATGTGGCGCTGCTCATAGTGGAGAAAGATCCCATCCTTCTGCTGGGCGCACGGGCCTCAGCGATGCATTTGAGACGAACTCGTCATGAACATAGGTGGTTGATTTGGTTGAAAAATAGAGGGCCCTGGTTTACCTGGTGGTTCAATCAACTACCAGGGCCATCTATTTTCCCAAAAGGACACCTAAAGTCATGAACCTGGCAACTGGGAGTTTCTGCACTCATTAAGGATCTATGGACTCGGTTGCCCCGCAACGAAATCAAAGGTGATCACCGTGATCACCGTGAGGGGGCCATGTTTTGGGCAACCATCATGAGGACTCCAATCTAGGGAGTTTTTCTCCCACACCAACGTTTTGAGTATGGCACATGTGGACATTGCAAGGAACATGTCGAGAGGAAATCTACACTGCCCACATTTCTCACTGTCTGAGAATTTCTTGTATCAGTCTATTTGCAGTGATTTTTTTGAATTTGCAGATATACAATCTGCGAGACGTTTCGGTATTTTCTAAGGACACGTCCATGCAGGAGGCCTCCTTCCGTTACCTTAGAAGCTTAGAGGAGCTCTTTTGTGCAGAACTCGAGTCAGAATTGGTGCAAGTCGTCTCACACGGATCTCGAGCGATCTAGCGATCTAGCGATCTCTGCCTTGGCGGTTCCTTGCAGGAGAAGTCTGAGGAAGGCTTGGCCTTGGATGCTGTCACCAAGAACCCGCGCTTGCTGACGGTGCCTGAGTTTGAGTACCAGCGCACGAAGCCTACCCTGGCGCCTTGGTGATGTACCACCAACAGACTGGGTGCCTCACCAGCTCTAGCTATTCCGAGGCTCAATCATCTTTGCAAGTTGCTTATCCGCTCTGTTCGTGAACATGTTCTTTCGCGCGGATTTTTCCCGGACATCTTTCAGCTTTGGGCACCATTGGTCGCCGAATCCGAGGCATCCTTGGCGCAGGCCGCCACGGCCATTGACTTCTTGCGTCCGTTGGGTGAGGTCCGGGGCCTGCAGTTGGATTGCCCGTACGTGAGCAGGGGCATGAGCTAGTTTGAGCCGGCATTTGCGAAGATGGCTCGAAATGGGCGGATCCCAAAAGTCTTACTTGGTAGAGGGGCTCGTTGTCAAATCCGGAACCCTGCTGGCCACGGGAGGCAACAGGACATTTTTGGCGCATCTGGCAAGGTGTATTTGCATTCAGGTGGGACTAGCGGTGGTGATCTTTGGCTCCTTCATTCTGCTGCTGCTGATTTTGAGGCCCATGGCTTTGCGGGGATGCGAGTCGATCTGTTGAGACATCGTCGCTCAACGCGAAAGCCTGAAGGCGAGAATTCGAAACGATACGCCAGTCAGGCAGTAAGCCAAATTAGTGAAGTGGAAAGGCTGTGGCCGCGCTTTCAAAGGCTACTCTGGAAGAGCAGGTGGGCTGAGTGCTGTCTCAGGAAAAACACATTGAAATAGCATATTCATCTCTCGCCAACTTCAAACGTGAACTTTCTGCGTGCATTCCTCGAATACGGGATACAGGCACTTGAATTAAATGTTTCATCAGATTCAGATGAATGCGTTGTGGACTCTGGGGTGTTTGTTCATCAAAGGCTGAACATATTCTTCTGGCTGTCCTATTTACCAGCACTTGTGGACTTTCAGTTATCGAGCAAGCGAATATTGGCATGAAGCTAGAGTATCGTAAATGATACACTTACATTGCGCATAACGCAAGAGTGAAGTGAACTTAAAGTAACGCCATGCACTGCTATAGAAAGGAGTAAGTGAAGCAAGGTAATTTCACCTAGCGTGACATTCGCTGAAGTAGAGTAAGAATGAAGTCAATGAAAAGTAATACGGTCAAGTCAACAAGACGAGTGAAGTGATCGAGTAATCAATTCAAGTTTGACAAGAACTATTGCGGTACTTAGCCGAAGATGGGAGCATTGAGCGCAAAAGAGGAACGATGAACGTGTGACAATTGAGGAATAGGATCAGGCAGAAAAAGCATGGCCCTAAGTGGGCTTTCGGGGTTTGCCGCTTTCCTCACAGAGCCCTGCGCGGGCTTTTAAGAAAAGCTCGATCGTGTTTGTGTTATTCACGACCAGAAGCTTGCTGCAGTTGTATTTGTGGATGGAGGAAACTTCCACCTGTCTTTGCTTTACTAATAGTACAATGTAAAGCGCATCGGGGTATGAGATGGAATGGGAGTAGGAACACGTTTCGCGATCATGTCGCAAGACCGAAGGTTCTATCATGCTCAGGTCTTCAAATGAGCCAAGACTTCGCTGCCGTTCCGATTTCGCTTCTTCTGGCACAAGTGAAACTGACCGGCATGGTTCAAGGCCCAACAGCTCAAGGGGCGAGCTATGATTCGGACCCGCTCAGCTGTCGGACATACGCTAAATGCCTATGGAAATGATGTGCACCAAAAAGTCCCCGAGCAGAATTTGATTTCCTTTTTTTTTTAATTGATATATGGGAATTGATCAAACGAAGGGAGACAAGCCCTGGGCTTGCGGGCGTGGTTCGCCCGGAGGCCGCTTATCTACGGAGTCGGGGGAGGACAGTGCAGCGCTGAGTTGTTTGTCTCGTGCAGCACAAACGAGTGTAACACGTTGCAGCTTCGGAACATGACAGGGCGGCCATTCAGGGGTGGAGATCCGGGGATCTGTTGTCAAACGCAGATACGGGTATGGGTCAAAATTAAACCACCAGGGGACCGCAGGCTTTGGTCCATGTTTCCACTTTTTAGGGTTCCATTTGGGGTACCTATTTTTGATACAACAACTCATATGGGAGGGTGGCAAGGCCAAGTTGCTGACAGAGAAGTGTGACTTGCTGAGATCCTTGGTGGGCTCCATCACTGGGGCGATTCCTCCGATTCCAAAACCTTGGGAGATTGCTGAGAGCTATGGTATCAACCTGGCAAGCGCCTTGTCTCTTTGGGCATGCATGGTTTGCTGGCTGCGTGATGAAGAGGGAGCATGCAATTGCGCGGCAACTTGTACTCGGAAGCGCATGAGCTGTGTGCGGATGAACAACTTCCTGGCTTGGTTGTGTTTCAGTTCACGGCTCTTTGCCGCTGCCAGGATGTCAGGAACAGGCAAACAAAAAAAGATGACTGGTCTTGCACTGCGCCTCGGAAGACCTTGCATGCAGCTTGTGACAGGTCTCGTGGCCATCATCCCGATCTACCAGGTGGTCAGTGCTGTCCGAAACCAGGTAAGTAGGTAGGTAAGTCGAGTTTTGAATTTCGATGCGCTTGCGACAACATGGAGTCTTGCCTTTGGCCAGCCAATTGATTTTCCGCGGCTCCTTGGCAAAAGCCAGGGCTGAGCGGCTGGCTTGGCAAAATTTTCTAGGATTGCACGGTTCGGCAGTCTTTGGCAATGGAGGAAAGGATGGGGCAGAATGCAGCATGATAGTTTCGCACACGACAGAACAAGCAGATTGCAACATGTGCAGCCAAACACGCCATCAAAGGCAAGCAAAAAAGTCGAGGTTACTCTTCCTGCCTGTTGCCGAGGTGATGGCTGCTTTGGGTCGATGGGCAGTTTCTTCAGTTTCAAGCCCCGCTGGGTGCCGAGCATATTGGTAAGGAGTCATGTTGAACGAGAGACATGTTCCGCATGGACAGATGGCTATTTGTTTTTCTCAGGAACACCCTTTACATGGATGGCGGACATGGATCCCATGACCAGAGGGTCTGCAATTAACAAGTTCCAATCTCGATGCGGACTTTATTTTGCCCTTTTTTATTGGCTTGGAGACTTGAGACTGCAGGCCGTGGAGCTTTCGAGGTTAACCCGCCCTTCGCCCCGGCCATCATAGCGGCGACGCACCAGCATGTGTCTGGGCCCCAGCGGGTTGACACGTTCAGGTAACATTAAGCTGTGAGCGGAGAGCCACATGGCGCGGGAATGTCACACTGCTTCCTTTCATGGAGATCGCCTCACTGCGGGGCAGGTTGGCAGGCGGTTGGCGCCAGTCCTTGCCATTTGTAGTTTCCACTCGCAGAAGCAACCGGCAGCTGAGTCACGGAGCCATTTTTGGATCTCAGTTTTCTATCGTCCATTGGAATAGGAGAGGACATGGCACAGCCACCAGAGCAGCAGCGCGTGGCCATCGTCGGCATGAGCTGCCGCCTGCCGGGCAACCTCGACGACGTATGCAAGTTGGTGCAGGCAGGCAAATCACTGGGAAATAAACAACCAACCCGCAGATTCAGAACGTGTTTGTTGCAACATGTTGTCGCCCGGGTTGCAGGGCTTGCAGCTGAACGGGGACTTTCTCACACCGCCTTCACGGCCTGGCTTCGACTCGGACTTCGGGGCTTTTGAGCTGCCGCACTTGGGCGGCTTCATCGATCTGCCTGGCTCGGCGCGCTTTCGGGCCTTCAATAAGCCCGCTGCCGCGGAAAAGGTCACGGACCCACAGCAGCTTCTGGCAATCGAGATGGCCTTTCAGGCCTCGGACACCGCTGGGTTTTTGGGGCGTGCTGACATTTCGGTAACTTGCGGCTCCATGAACCTGGATTCCAACCTCCTGCGGCTCGGATTGATGCTGTGCTTTTGAGTTTGGGCTTTATGCGTTGGAGGCAACTCAAACTCAATCTGTGTGTTGGTCAGGTGGACACCGGAAAGCTGCAGCGCCTTCACTGCGGCCGGAAACGCCTCTTCCATGATCAGTGGAAGTGTCGCGTACGCCTTGGACTTCCGGGGCGAGTGCCGCAACGTGGACACTGCCTGCGCTTCAGGATTGACAGCCGTGGCGTTGGCTGCCACATCCCTGTTCAAGAGCCCGGTCTGTGAGGGTTGTGCGGAGGGCGCTGTGGCACTAGGCAGCTCGACCTAGACGCGATTCCAGAGTTGGAGTAATTACTTGACAGGTCGTCAGGTCAAAGAAAGACAGGAAAGGAAGAGGACAAGTGGAAAGGCCAATTGGTTTTGGGCGTTTCGGATCCGAGGAGTGAATGCCATCCTGAGTCCCAAGATCACTGTGGCCTTGGCCAAGGCCAAAATGATCTCTGAGCGTTGCCTTTCCTTCCACCAGGACGCCAAGGGCTATGCTCGGGCGGAGGGCGCCGCGGCCGTGGCGCTTCAGAGGACCTGCTCGGCATCGTATGCGGACCTGCTCGGTGTGGCAACCAACAGCGATGGCCGCTCGGTGACGCCGATCACCAGGCCTTCGGCAGAGCAGCAGCTGCGGTGCATGCGGCAGGTTTGGGGCGACTCCGAATTCGAGGGGCCCGGGGCCGTGGAATGCCATGCCACCGGCACGCCCACGGGGGACCCCGTCGAAGCCCAAAGTGTTTCCGCAGCTTTCGCCCAGACCGCCTCAGTTGCTTTGGGCGCGCTCAAGTGCAACATTGGTCACACAGAGAGCGCTGCTGGCGTGGCCGCGCTCCTCAAGCTCACGCAGGTGATCCGCTTGGGAAGCATGATGCCACATGGGGCTGGGCATTGGAGCGGGGACAAGAGCATCAACATAGACCACCATTTGGTCTTGGCCGCGGAATCCCAGCCTCTCCCCAACCTGAAGGCTGCCGGCGTGAATTGCTTTGGCTTTTCAGGCACCAACGTGCACGCGCGTGTGGTGCCTGCGATCCAGCAGGACACGTCGCGAGCCTTTTACCCAGTGGCCAGCTTTGGAACCGTAGCTGCCGGTGATGGCGCTGGCGCTCGCGCCTTGCTCTTGTCAGCTGCGACTCCAGAAGATCTCCAGGCAGCCAAGGAGTCCTTGTGCCAGGAGCTGTCTTCCTTGGAGCTGGATGCTGACGGGTGGGCCCAGATCTGCCGCCAGTCCACATGGAAGGGCCACGTGCCAGGCCAAACTGTCCGGCAAGCCTTCATGGGCACCAGGCCTGAGATCTTGCAGCAGCTGTGTAACGACCACCATCCAGGCGAGACCTCGCCCTGCAAGGTGGTGCTGGTCATGCCGGGCAACGGCTGCCAAACCCCCTGCATGCTAAAAAATCTTACAATGCTTTGCCCGGCTGCCAAGCGGGCAGTCGGGTCAATTGAGGAGGCCCTGACTGACAGGGGCGCGGGAGAAGCCTTGCGCCTGCTGCAGGCGCTGCAGGGGGAGGAGTCTGAGATCCAGAAGATCTTGGAGGGGGAGGAGCAGATGCTCGCCCAGCAGCTGCTTTTATTTGCCTATTCTTGGGCTGCGGCCGAAGTGCTGCGGGCCGCCGGGCTACAGGCGGATGCAGTGTTGGGCCACAGTGCTGGGGAGCTGCCCTGCGCGTGGCTGGCTGGCGCCCTTGACGCTGCTGCAGCTGTCCACCTGTTGCTCTGCAAGTTGAGGCGACAGGTGCCTGGCGCAGAAGGGGCTCTGGGGACCATGGCGGTGGTGAGGCGAAGTCCGGTGGAGGAGGTGCAGGCGCAGATGTGTCGTCAGGTTTTGAATACCTTCGCATTGGGTTCGGCCTTTCATGCTTTGCTTACTGGCTTGTCAGGCCATCCTCAAGGAGTTCAACCGTGTCAAGCCCGCCAGGGAGCAGGTACACATTGCAGCATTTAACAGCAACGTCTGCTGCACGCTGAGCGGCGTGCAGGAGAGCCTGAGTTCAGTCAAGGAGATGGTGGAGCAGCGGTGGGTTGGGTCTTGGAAGGACTTGGCTTTGCCAGCTGCGTACCACCACCCAGAGCTCTGCAAGGATGTGGCGGAGCAGTTTGAGCAGGAGTTTGCCAGTGCCCCCAACACGATGCCAAGGGAGAGGCAAGATGTGCACTTGCCGGTCTTC
>CAUJNA010003806.1:130000-205000 GCA_963377175.1 Effrenium voratum
GATATTTTGTCCAGAGATCCTCTCAAGATGCTGCAAAGGAAAGGGGTCACAGGGAGAAAAAGTTTCTGTGCTTACCACTGCTTGGGGTCGCTTGCCAGGACGGTTTTTTTGATTCCCAGAAGTTGTTGATTCGCCTCCTGAAGGCCCTGCGGCGAGCGAGGCAGCCGACGGCCGAGGCAAGATTCCGAGCTTGAGCGACATTCACGAGCGCAGCAGCCTGGACGGCTGGCGCAGGGGCAGTGTGCCTAAAGACAACACCGTTGAAGACGGCAATGGCGCTGTCCGGGAGATCCGCCTTGACACCCACAGCCACCCGCTGCTGCGGCAACATGTGCGGAAAGGAAAGTTGTTGCTGCCGGGGGCCTGCTTCCTTCAACTGGTGCTGCAGCAGCAACAGCAGCCTTCTGCCAGCTTTTCCTTCGTGAAGTTCACCAGGCCGTGCCATTTCGAGAAGGAAATCACCTTGAGGCTAAAGTTTGCAGAAGGAGGTTTTATATTCAAGAGCCAAGATGACCAGAGCCATTTTGCGGAAGGCATGCTGGCCGAGGCTGAGCCCCAGGACAGCGGCGTCTGGCTCAGCAAATTACGGGAGCTGCAGCTTGCCCCAGAACCACGAGAAAGCTTCCTTGCGAAGTGGCTTCGTGCCTGCGCCCGGCGGGCTCCACGCGCGTCGCGCCTCAGCTGCGAGCAAGTCCTGAAACTTCTGGCCCAGGGGGGCTTGGTCTATGGCAGGGACTTGGCCGCGACTGGAGACTTGGCCGTGGTGGGGAACTTTGCCTTTGGCAAGGTGAGTGCAAAAATGGATGACATGAGTCCGATGGTCTTCTTGGACAAAGCCTTCCAGCTGAGCTTGGGCTTCTGCTTGTCGCGGCTGCCAGAAGCTCAGGCGACCCATGGCGCCGTGCCCACGCAAGTGGAACAACTCACCATCTTCAACAAGGACGGGTGGCGCTGGGAGGAAGACGGGCTGGGCAGGAATTTCTGAGGGGTTTTGGCTTGCGAGGTTTACGGAATATTTGACTTGCGCGCAAGGACCTCCTTAAGAACTCTCCCCACCTTGACTTTGTGATCGAGGCCAAGCCGGGCTTTTTCGGTTCGGCCATTTGCGCCTCCTTCGCGTTGGTGTGTGAGGATGGCACCATCGTGGCGGAGGTTCGCAATGTCTGGGGCAAACTTCTACGTTCATCCGCGACGTGTCTGTCCCAGTTGCTGTGGAACATCCGCCCGGTCGAGCTCACGCCAGTCCCACCGCAGCAGGTCGCTGAGCAGAAGTTCCTGGCTTTCGTCTCCGAGAACTCTGTGGTGGCAGAGCTGATGACGAAGAACATCCTGAAGACCAGCCAGGTGCGGTGCATTACTCCGGCAAACAGTCAGCGGAACATGGCCGAGTGCCTGTCTGAGAAGAACTTGTCCCTGGAGCAATTTGATTGCGTCCTCTTCGAGTGGACCGGCGGCGTAGCGCGCCTGGAGGGCGAGTCCGAGCTGCTTCAGCGAGTCCGGCGCTTCAAGGAGCTCGTCCACCTGATGCGCGGCGCGCTGGCGCAAGGCGCGCGCACGCGGCTGGTGGTCCTCACCAAGCAAAGCCCGCAGTTCAGCCCCTGCAGCCCCAGCTCCAGCCCCGGCTCCGGGATGTGGGTGTCCATGTGCAAAAGCTTGGTGAACGAGGGCGAGCCTGGGCGGGGCAAGCTGCATGTGGTTGAGATGGCCGACCTTTCGACTGCAAGTGTCAGAGCCTTAGGCAGGGAGACTGCGGCAACAAGGCCTGAAACCGAGATTCTCATCAGAGCGGGCGCCTTGGATGAAACGGTCTGATTTTGAGTGACATCTTTGATTTCTTGTTTGAGTGCTAGTGACTGTCAGTTGTTTCAGGTGTGCCTCATCGCTTGGAGCTTTTGCCTCACAACCTCACATATGACGCGCTCTTCAAGCACACAGATGCGGTTCAGACTCTTGGGCCCAAGCCAGGGAAGGCCCACAGAACCATGGCTCCCTCCCCAGTTTGCAGAGGTCGATCGCTTCAAGTTGACGCGTGTTGTCATGTCGATCAGGTGGGAGTATGGATGGACAGTTGCCTGTGCCAAGGAGGGATGGGGTGTACGTGGTCATTGGCGGCTGCCGTGTCACTGGCCTGTCAGCTCTGGTCGTCAGGGAGTTGGCGGATCTGGGCGCTGGGACCGTGGTCGTAGTTGGGAGGAGCAAGGAAGACAAGGACTTTGCTTTGTTCAGGCCAGACTTCTGATTTATAGAGAGTCTTTCGACCCTGCCTCGTCCCCTCGCTCACACCCCTTTCCTTTAGGCGAGAAGTGCAGAGCCAGACTGGCACGAGCGTTATCTCCGTGCAGGCAGACATTTGCAGCGAAGGGAGCGTTGCAAGGGCTCTGAGTGACAGTGGCATCAAGGCGTTGCAGGTAAGGGGTGTCTTCCACGGGGCAGCCTGCTTTGATGGAGACGCCCTCTTCAGTGCAGTTGAGGAAGATGCCTTCTTCAAGACCATGGCTCCGCAGCTTGGTTCCAAGCAGGTGGTGATCTCTCAGCATGTTGCATTGAGGAGGCAAACAGTCGAACGCCCCCGTGTTAGCCAATTCATCTTGACCTTTTGTGTTTCATCTTCAGAACAGGTCGATGCTTGCCGCGCTGAGGAAAGTCCACGGGTCCCTTGTCCTTGAGAAGGAGAGGCAGAGTTGGCCCAACCTGCAATGGTTTCTATATGCCTCGAGCGTGGTAACCGCGCTTGGCAACTTGGGGCAGGTCAGCTATGCTGGAGACTGGGTTGCTTTATTTTGGTTGTTGGCGTTCAAGGTGGTGCCGTGCCCCCCCCCCCAAAAATGGAGAAAGTAGGGGGCCTGGGGGGTGGTCTGTTGATGGTCCCCTGTTATGTTTTTAATATTCATCTCAAACCTATTAACCACCTTCTTCGTTTTTAAAAGAGGGTTTTCGGGGAGCTTATATATCGTTTTCGTTAAGGTAATCAATTGGGTAAATTGTCGCCTTGTTCATTGTTGGGCTGGGGGCCGACATTTTTTCATTTGAAAGAGTTGGCCCTTTTAGTAGTTATCAAGTTCTGGGGTGTTGGTGGTGCATTTGTTTTGATATATGTTTTGTTATTGACATTTTGGCATAGGTTAAAATTACAGTATAATGAAAGGTTATAACAGTTTATACTGTTTAATCATATTATAATTAAATATTATGATTAAACCATGAAATCATTGTTTCTGTTATGTATAAATTTCAAATGTAATATGTTCTATAGTAATGATTTCGTTTCGTTTCATAGTCTGTTCTATTTATTCAACTATTTTTTCAATATAAAATTGTAATGACGCTCTACTTGTTATCTTGTTCTGTTTGCTTGATGCATAATAACTACAGTTGCAAATATTATCCCTACACATAATTTTCGAACTAATTTCTATTCCAACCTTTATTTCTTCATCATACTTCACAATTCTTAATAATTCTTTTGGTGGTTTCAACGCATATGAAAGTGCTTTATCACCTTTCAAACATATATTGCTAATCAACACATAATATCTACTTTCTCCTTCTCGTTCAAAAATAGACGGTTTCCATTTCCTTTGTAAGACCCTTAATGCTTTACACTGTTTTAGTCTTTGCCACCCTTCATTGCCATTCATATAAGAAGCGATGTTTAACAATGCTTCCATAGGTAAGCTAGCACAATTCTCAACCATAAAATTATTCTCTGACATTTTACCATCACTCATTTTTCTCTTTATATAAGGTTTCTTCTCTTTAAGTAGTTTTGGCTAGGGGGTTGCTGGTCGGCTGGTCTGGGTTTCAGGTTTAATTTAAATGTCTTAACCTTCTTGTTAGATTATAAAACAATGTTTAATCATATTATAAGATAATAATATTAATAAACAAAAGTTAATTTTACCCGTATTCAATCTCACCAGCGATACAACCACTATAACAACTCATACTATACTCACAACAATAATGCTCGTATCCTTTTATTAATTGGTCTGTGTAAATTTCAATTAATTCGCTAAGAATATATCTCACACAATAATTGTTATTTCTATATGACCACCAACTGTTTAGGTTTGGAAAGCTAAACCCACAACGTTTAATTTTTTTTAAATCTTCAATGTTACGACATTTTCTTAAAATGATACAAATTTCATTTTCATTATTCTTACAGTATGATTTTAATGCTTGATAATACATTTTTCTATTTTTAAACCGTTCTTTAACTTCTTGTATATCAAATACTCGGTCAATGTGTTTTCTGTAATGTCTTATTTTTATACTATATTGGTTTTCTGCTAGTAGTGTAAAAACATTATTTTGCATTAGTTTAATAGCTTGTAATTGAAGTTCTGCTTTTTCCAGTCCTTCTTCAGGAATGTCTTTATTTCTCATAAAATGTTCTTCTTCATCCATCAAATGCCAACAATCAAAACATGTTACTCTAATATAGCCACCTAAAAGATTACACACATCAACAGGTAAAATATTAGCTAGTGCCAAGACAGACTTACATTTATTTTTACAAGGACAAGTATCATTATTAAACAGTGTCATTTTTTCTCTTACTATATTATATCCATTTTTCTTTAAGTAGTTTTTATTTTATGTTAAGGGGTGGGGTTTATATTGAAAAAATATTTTCTAACAATTTAATATAATGGCGAGATTAACAAAAGACCAAATAATCAGCAACATCTATTACGACTTAGACGAGGGTTTCGGAAGCACACAAGCGACACACAAGAAGGCAAAGGAAGAAGACCCAACAATAACAATAGACGATGTCAAGTCTTTCTTAAAGAAACAACCAAATAAACAAATCAAAAATTATAGAGGTACTAATTCCTATACCGCTCCAGTCGCACGATATGAATAGCAAATAGACATAATGCATATGTCACCTTTAGCAAAAGACAAGAACGTTCCACAGTATGCTTTAGTCGTGATTGACATCTTCAGTAAATTAGCAGATGTAATACCGATGGAGGAAAGAGACGGAGAGCACGTTTTGAAGGCATCGAGAGCAAGCTTTAAAAAGATGGGTTATCCGATGTCCGTGTATTCTGATGACGACGGAGCGTTTGCAACTAAAAATCAAGTTCAGGATTTCTTCAACAGTGAAGGAATAAACCACATCGTCACGAAGACCCACGCAAATGTGGCCGAGCGTTTTATTAGAACGATGAAAAACAAAATTCACGATAGAGTTAGGTTTAACAACATGAAATGGACCGACGCCCTAACGCAAGCATTGAAACAGTATAACAGCACATCTCACTCATCAACAAGGATGACACCGTCTGAAGCACACAAGGACGACAATGAAATAAATGTAAAGGTCAATCTTAAACTACGAGAAAAAAACAAAAGAAAGTATCCCAAAATAGAGGAGAACGACAAGGTAAAAGTGTTCCAAAAGAAAAGGGGTAATTACACCGACAGAAAGGAGTATAACTCTAAATGGTCTAACAAAATATTCAATATTGATAAAATTGAATATGATATTATGGGTAATAAAACTTACAAAGTAGCAGGAATAAACAAACCGCTTTTGAGACACGAACTTTTGTTAGTTAATGATTAAACGTATTTCTTGGTATCTTCTTTATACTTGACTTGATAGTAATCCAGACTTGATTGTTTAGGTTCTTTTATGACTTTTTCATTCAGTTTTTTAACATAAATGTTTCGTTTATTTTTGTATTCGCTACTGTCTCTATCTACTTCTTTTGCTTGATAATTGTTATTGTTATTATATGTAGGTTTAGTATTCATGCTCTTTAAGATTTTCAGTATGTTTTCATTTTGCCCCAACACTTTTTCTAATTTTGGAAACAACAACTCCAAACTACTGTCAATGTTCTCTAAATGTTCTTCCATATATACTAAATTATAAAACTAAACTTTTAAAACTAAATGTTGCAATTATGTTAAATCTACTCTTTAAATACTAATTTTTCATTATTTGTTTAACAGTTTCCTGAGTTTCCTTATTTCCATTATCTGATGGAGTAACTCCCCTCCCAAAGCGAATAGCAATATTATGAACATCTGTTTCTAAGTTGATACTGTCTTTAGTTTTATCAATATTCATTTTCTTATCATTCTTACTTATTTTGAAACTGGCTGGAATACACGAACATTTACAGTGTCCTTTCTTTTGTATTTCTAATTCATTTTTCATTTCTAAGATGTTTTTACACATTGGACAAGCAAACTCAATAACTGATGTTTCTTTAACAATTTCTTCATCAGTTGAAGAAACAACTGGTTCAGTCTTATTCTTTTTCTTTCTTCCCATCTATATTAATATTTATATTTTTAATATATTGTATCACAAACTTAATTAATTCTAAAACAAAATAGCATACTTTTTTGAATCTATTATTAGTTATAACAACTTGTTCTAAATTCTCTACTTCATCTATTATATCAATATAATCTGAATAACTTCTATGCATATAAAATAATAAATATTAAATTATTTTCTAAATGTCTTTAATATTACTTTTATTATGCCTGATGTAAAACCAATTGATGAAATCAAATATGACTTTAAACAAAGTAAGCACGAGGTCGTCCCTAAATTGCCGATGAGAGCAATGATTGTAGGGCCGTCAGGCTCTGGAAAGAGCACCCTACTTGTATCAATGATACTTGATATTTATAGAGGAGCATTTGAAAGGGTTTTTATCTGGTCTCCGTCAGTAAATTTGGATAGTATTTGGTTGCCTGTTAAAAAATACATTAAAGAAGGTTTGAAAGTAGATACTGATAAAGAACCGTGTTGGTGGGATGAGTTCAATGTTGAAGATTTAGAAAGAGTTATAGAAACTCAAAATAAAATAATTGAACATCAGAAAAAACAAGGAATGAAGAAGTTATTTAATATATTAGTTATATTGGACGATGTATCTGATAACCCAGCAATAACAAGAAATAACAAATTGTTAAATTCTTTATTCTGTAGGGGACGTCATAGTGGAATATCAACGCTTGTCAGTCTTCAGAAATCATCAACCGTACCACCAATTATTAGGGTAAATATAAGTCATTTGTTTTATTATAAAGTTAGAAATTTTAAATAGATAGAAATATTGCAAGATGAATTATCGGCAATTGTTAGAAGCGATAATTTACACGAAAGCAAGAAACTAATTTATAAAATATATGAAAAAGCAACTGAACAACCACATAGCTTTTTATATATTAACCTTCTCCAAAAAGACCCTAACCGTATCTTTATGACAAACTTTTCACATTATTTAAAAGTATCTGAAGAATAAGATTTAAAGATTAAGTATTATAATATCTTATACAATGCCTAAAGTTTGTATGGAGTATTCAAATACCATATTCTATAAACTTGTTTGTAATGATTTAAGTATCAATCAAATATACATTGGTCATACATTAAACTTTACAAAAAGAAAATACAGACATAAAACGAGTTGTACTAACCCGAACAACAAAGTGCACCATCTACCTGTTTATCAATTTATCCGTGAGAATGGAAATTGGGGGAATTGGAATATGGTTAAAACTTCAACAGAAAACTGTGAAACAAGATTAGACGCATTGAAAAAAGAGAGAGAATACATAGAATTATACAGAGCAACACTTAATAACAGAAAACCATTTATTACAGATGAAGAAGCAAAACAATGGTGGGATGATAATAGAGATAGACTGAATGAAAAGAACAAGAACTATATGAAAGAAAATGAAGAGTATTTTAAGGTGTATAGAAAAGAACGTTATGAAAATAAGAAAGACACAATATTAGAACAAATGAAAGAAAATTACCAGAAGAACAGAGAAAGCAAAATTGCTTATCAAAAACAATATACCATTGACAACAAGGAAAAAGTCAGTGAAAGTAAAAGAGATTATTACAACAGAAAAAAGGAGGAAATTAATGAGAAGCATAGACAGAAGGTAGAATGTGAATGCGGAGAGATAGTGTGCATTTATGAACTGAAATATCATAAACAAACTAAAAAACATAGCAACAAAATGGGTCAAACCGAACCATTAAACTTGATTGTTTGTGAATGTGGCGCTGTCATGACTAAGAAGAATTTGTCTAGACATTTAAAAACAACAAAACATCAAGATTACCTAAAATCATTACAACCAGAAGAAACACCTGAAATTATTGATTAAACACATAATTAAATAATTAATTAAATAAATAAATATATTAATATTATATGTTATTTTATGATTTACCATTAGACATTAAAAACCTTGTATTATCTTAAAATTTAGGTGATGTTAGATTATTAAAAATAAAAAATGATAATATTATTAAAAATTACATTAATAAATTTAAACCAGTGTATAAGTCTTACAAATTAAAGAATTCACAATATTTTGAAATTGATAATATCAATATGAAAAATATTATCAATAACGGCACATCATATATTTTTAACTTAAGTGAGTTAGATAAATTACATAAAAAACATAAACCATTAAAAATATTAATTGAATATGATATATTTGCTACATCTACCTCATTTACTTGTTTGAATCATGTTCGTAATCGTACTTTAACATCAAATAATTTATTTGATATTTATTATTTTCTTAATAAAGACCTTTATGAAACTAATTTAGTGTATAGCCGTAATATGGTTAATTTTATTTCATTACAAGTGAAAACAATAACTATTAAAGTCATCAATGATGAAAGACAAAGTTTTATTAGTAAATTTTATTCATATTTTTTTAAATTAATAATGTTAATAACGTTTAATATTATTAATTCAGAACAAACTATAACTACACAAATTCAACGCTGGTAATTTATATATTAATTTGTCACATTTTACTTTCTCCAGTTTTTCTAATCTTTCACTCATTTGCTTAATTGCTTTCAACTGTAACTTGTCAATATTACTTAAATCTAATTGTTCTACATCAATATCATTGATTTTGTCAATACTTGAAGTTTCAACATTACTATTTGAATTACCCATTATATATTATTATTTAGAATTTTCTTTTTTCAATTCCTTAATTTCTTTTTCTAATTTTTCAACCTTATCTATTACTTCAAGTAAAGCTTTATGTAATAATATTGGTACTTTTGTATATTCAATGCCTAAATATTCGCGACTGCTATGAACTACATTACTAATTTCTTTTGGAACTGCTTTTAATAAATCATCAGCAATGTAACCGATGTGGATTGCATCCTTATCGTCTCTATCTTTTCTTTTGAATTTTTTAGGTTTGAATTTCTTAATCATACTAATACAATTACTTTTAAGT
This sequence comes from Effrenium voratum, assembly GCA_963377175.1. Lineage (NCBI taxonomy): Eukaryota > Dinophyceae > Suessiales > Symbiodiniaceae > Effrenium > Effrenium voratum. Next base: position 139,277 of record CAUJNA010003806.1, read on the forward strand.
AAATCTACATCATATTTTAATCTTGCATCAGAATTATCTATTAGACTTCCATTTGTAGTTACAGTTCCAGCAGTAATATCAATAGCATCACCTGAAGCATCTTGAATATGCTTAACAAATAATGTTTTTGTATTAACAACTGTTACATTTTCATTAAAAGTTGATGGAGCATCATTTGTAAAACTTTCAGTATTTACTGTTGTTCCAAATGTCTTATCAATAGATAATAAAACTGAAGGTGTAGTTGAACTATCTGCTATTCTGAATGCAGTATTTGATGTTTTAAATATTATATCAAATGTTGATAGATTAGTTCCATCGTGATTGGTCGATATTTCCGATGTTCCCATTTTAATATCAGTTCCAGTAGTCATTGAAATATTATTCAAAAATGAAACCGTTGTTAAATCGAATGATTGAATGGTATTAGTTGCTAAATATGCATTTTGAACTGCTAAGTTAGTATCAACGGTTATTAATGTTCCTCCGTTAGGTGCTAAATGATTGCTTCTTAATGCTCCATTCGTTTTAATATAAACATCATCAGCAAATAAATTACCCATAAAATCAACAGTAGCAGTATTAAAAGTCCATCCACTAGTAATATTAACTGTCCCAACTATGTTAGACTGAACAGCGGGGTCTCCACAAATAAATCTAATTGAAGAATTAGAATCGGTATTTCTCATATCAAAAGATGAAAAAGCACTAACATATCTATATAATTCACAGTTTGTATGAATTGTTAATTTACCATCAGTATCAATATTAACATTATCACAATTAACATCAGCATTCGTATAAATATTACCTAACACATCTATAGGTTTACTAAAAATTGTTTTTCCTACAAGCCCATCAGCCATAAAATATTGGTTAGAAGCATTAGTTATATCTCCTACACTACACGCTACAAAATTAGGATGATGTATATAAAAACCTTCTATTGCATCTGGTGTATATGTTTCTAAATATGGTTCTAATCCATTTATTGAAGTATTGATATTATCTATTTTTGTTTTAATATCTGTTGAAAAATCATTATTTGTAAATAAATTTCCTTTCATATACACACCTCCTTCGAAATATGATGTTCCGTGTGCTTGAGCAAAATTGTATGAAGTATGAACATTACCGTTAATCGTAATTCTTGAAGCATTATTAGGTCTTCCAATAATAACATCTCCTGTATTCCATCCTAACCATAGTCTATAAGGCGTAGCACCTGTTAGTCCTTGATAAGAGTCCAACTGACAACCTCTTTTAAATTCTAAACGTTGATTACTTACAGCATCTTGAATTCTAAAAATTGGATTAGTATTATCTGTTAAACTAAGTATTAATGGAGAGTTTACTGTTTGTGCAGTTGTATTAACTTTGTCTAATTTTTGACTTATTGTTGTATCTTGCGCGCTGTCATTTGTAAGTATTGAATTAATTGTATTTGTATTTCCCGTTATTAATCCACTTAATCCATCTGATTGTAAAACATATCTAGCATCAGAACCTGCTATATCTAAAATAGACGAACACGAAAATAAACCAGATACTTGTAAATTACTTAATATTGTAGTATTATGATTTAATATTATTTTATCATTTTGAAAAGTTGAAGAATTATTAATTTCTACATCTCCAAAACCTCTTTGATTCAAAAACATAGTTGCTCCACTTAAATTTCCATAAACATAACTATCAAAATAATTATTATACATTTCAAAGAAATTATTATAATTTCCAAATTCTGCTATTTTGAAAGTTGCAGTAGTTGTTATATTATGTAATAATGTATTATTTAATATTGATGTATTTAACTTATTTGATAATAAATTATTAGTTGTTATTTTATTATAATAATCTGCTTCATTAAGTGAACCTCCATTCTGTAAATCTGATATTGCTGAAATATGTGAATTTACTGTACTATTTAATCCTGTTATTAAATTAGAATTAGAACTAATCTTATTAAAATTAGTTGTTATAGTAGAACTCAAATTATTTATTAAATGTGTATTAGATGAAATATTATTAATATTTGTATTAATTAAATTAAAACTAGAAGAAGTATTATTAAAATTAGTTGTCATAGTAGAATTTAAATTACTTATTAAATTTGTATTTGATGAAATATTATTAAAATTTGTATTTGAAGTTATTGTCAGATTACCTATTAAAAATGTATTTGAACTAATATTATTTGATACTACATTAACTTCCGTCTTATTGTATGATTGAGTTATATCATAAAAATTAGCGTCAATCTGTGCTTTTGTGTAAGTATCTACTGGGTCTGCTTTGTTGTTGAGTAAATCAATTATATCTGATTGATTAGCGTATATGTTTCTAATGTTTGTTACCCCGCTTGTGGAATTGATTTCGCTAATTGTGTGTGCTACAACATCTTCAAAGTTTGTTAAATTTATTGAAGGCATTATATATTAATAGTAGAAAATGATAAAAAATATTATTTTAATATTATCCTTTTTACTTGTTGTTAATCCAAATCTGAACTCCGGCATCGCGTATGGATAATATTTGTTCACTCACTAACGTTATATATATTGTATCTGGCATATTTGCTGTTACCATATTTCCAATAGGTTTGCAACGAATTAGAAGTTGTTGCCCAGCTTTTGTGTTAATTCCAGTATATGAACTATCGGGAACCTTTTCGAAATCCATAGCAAAGATAAACTTATCAACACGATAAGCAGAATATTCAATCGATAAATGGTGTTGATGGAACAATGGTAAATTTAATGCTTTTCGTAAATAATAGAATGCTTGTGTTAATGAACGGCATGGATACTCAGGATATAGTTTTGACCCTAATTGAAGTTGAAATTCTAAATCAAGGTCGGAATTGTAGTATCCACTTTCTTGATAATTCAAATAATACATAGGATGATAGAAATTGTTGTATTCTTTCATAACGTGAGTATCGCCTACTGCGCTTTTACTGAAAGAGATGAACGCGGCAGCGAGTTTTGACACTGAACGAACAACAGTAGTGTTAATTGACGACGAACCATCGGGAACTTGATTAGATTGACAAATATAAGTATTATAAGTAATAGGTAATTCTTTCCCATCAAGTAGGTGTGCAACATATTTATTATGAAGGTCGTTGTCCAAGCTTACCAAATCAGTTTGAAGGAATGCGTTACTAATTGAGAACTGCTCATTTGTATGAAGGCTTGTGTCTGTGTTGCCACTCGCTGGAAACCTCGACCCACCCGCTGTAACAACACAATCGGTAAAATTTGAAACTAATTCAAGTTCTAAAACAAGAGGACACGCTTTTAACGGGATATACTTAAATTGATTGAATAAACCAAGCATCGGTTTAAATCCTACAACCATTTTTCTGTTAAAGCCTGGAATTGTGTAAGCGTCATATGCAGGACCAATATGACCCGATGCAGGAACTGCACGACGTGTGTTTAAATCATCATCATATCTATAACCAAAACTCTGGGCGTCTTCATTGTCTCTTGCTCCTTTTGACATCAAGCAACTCATCATGTGATGATTTCGGTTGTAATAATCAATGTCTTCAACAAGTTGATTACCAGCAATTAGTCTTGCTCTTCTAAAAAAGGAATAAGCAGGAGACAGAGGACGTAAGCGTTTATTGTCTGACGGGTCAGTGTTTTCAACGGTGAAATAAACCATTACACTCTGCGGGTCAAGCCAAGTATTATCTTCAGCATTTAAAGCTATTTTCAACACACGTTGACCAGATGAAGGGGTGTAGATATTACTTCCAGAAGGGAAAAACGAGACTGAACGACGGTCGTTGATATAACTTGCACCTTTATTTAATTTGAATGAGAGGTTGTCAATTAGAATATCTTCAGCACTAAAAGTTTCCATTGCTATATATAATTTAATTTAGAAATAATTTAAACTAAACTAAATTAAATAATTTAGTGTAATCCTTTTGATTAGAATTATTATTTTTAAATATTTTCATTTTCTTTTTCTTAATCTTATCTTCAACTGGATTATTCCCTTTTTCTTTCTCCATTACTAATTCTCTAATTTCTTCATATGTACTTTTCTTATACTTTTTATTTTCATTCTTAATCATATCATCCGTTGTTTCATTGTCATATTTCTTATGTTGTATCATTAATATTATTATGATAATAAATTTATGTTTTGTCTTTTTACTATATTGTCAATGTCTGATTGAGTGTGATTACATCTGTTGTTGTCATTTAATAACAAGAACTTATTATTTGCGACTTTTGCTTTAAACAAGATAAAATTATAACAGTTGGAATATTCAAAACCTCTAAATATATAACATCCGCATTGGCATTTTACATATGTTCGTTTATTATCTCTATATAAATCCATTAATCTTTGTTCAATTGTTAATGGTGTATGTGTTGTTTCAATTTCTGTCAAGTTTTCATTTAACTGATTATTCATATATAATATGATATAGTTATATATTTAAGTACTTATTTAACTATATTATCTCCGTTACCGGGTCAACACTTCTTGAAACATCTTTGCCTTGGTCTCCGTATCCAGTTATGTAATCGTGGTTAGTATATGGATTTAATGAACCAGTATAAACAGTTATAGCACCACGGTCAGCAATACTGACAGGGTCTAAGATGCTTCTAAAATTAAAATAATCATCGGTAATTTTAGACCTTCGCGGTATAAACGGCGCTCCGTATGTAGTTAAAGTTAATTCTCTTTCAGAGTAATCTTTTGTTATCTGTGCCCCTACACTTGAACCGAGACTATGTGTTATAAGATGTTTAACTTCATTGTTTTCATCCAATGCTGTTGATGTGTCTTTATATCGTTGTGAATATTTAGTCATTTTAAAGGGAAGTCCTACATCTGCCAGAATGTCATTAATAGCACCTCCAAAAGTTCCTTTTCCAAATGTTCCGCTTACATACATTTTATCACCATCAATATAAAAACCTTTACCATTGCTATATGCTCTACTCAACCCTTGTGCATCAGTTAAATTTGAATTAGGATAATAACTATTTAATATTTTGTCAGTTTGTTTCATAACATTAGTTATTTTAGTTGTTTTCTTATAAGGTTGATAATGTTTAATTTTCCCATGCTTCATTTCATAAATTAACTTTTTATTATTAATCATATATTTAAAGTTATAAATTAATTTCTCAATTAATTAATAATGCTTACATATAAAAAAGTTTATATTGACAGCGCTCATAGAATTAGCGGTACATCATCAAATTTCAAAGTTGAATTGCCGGAAACATTACAAACAGACAACGGAGTTCATTGCTACATTCACGAAGTAACATTACCTAACTCGTGGTATTCAATTCAGTCAGGATTAAATAATATATTATACTTTTATTCTTCTCCACTAGTTCCAGATGAAGATAACACAAATGTCCATTATTTAGCGTTACAATTGGACGAAGGAGTATATACTGGCACAGAACTAGCGACAGAATTAAAGTCAAAAATAAATGGTGTTGTAGATAATACTAATTTCTCAAATACTTATGAAGTTACTTACAGTGTGAAAACTAATAAAATAACAATTTATTCAAACTATGCCGATAGAAAGTTCGCTGTGTTAACTGATGAACAAATGAAACTAACATATGCAGGTTATATATGGAATGGAACTTTTGATGCTAATAACTTGCAATCTGCTAATGAAGTTTTAGGAAATTATCAAATGGTAGTTTATCAATATAATAATCCTTATGTTTCTAGTTTTGTTAATCTTCAACCCATTAGAAATATTTATATTCATTCTTCTCAATTGTCTAATTATAATCAAGTAAATTTAAGAACCGGCGATAGCACAGTTGTTAAGAAAGTACCAGTCACAGCACCACACGCGGGAATTGTCTTTGATTCGGAATTAAACCCTCTTGATTACTTGGATGTATCAAATAGAAGCTTTAAACAATTAGATTTTTGGATTAGTAATTCATTAGGAAATGAAATTAGTTTAAATGGGGTAAATGTATCCCTGTCATTATTGTTTGTGAAAAGCGATATTATTTAAATATAGTCTTTAATTTTTCCATGTAGAAAATATATAGAACATATTATATGTCAAGTATTGAGGTAGTAGATGTTAATAATGAAACTAAAACAGAAGAAGCACCTGTTAATAATGAAGTCGTTGAACAAAATGAAACAGTTAATGAAGAACCATCGCCAGAAGAAGTTAAACCTGAAGAAGTCATTCCTGAACCAAAAGCGAAAGCAAAAGCATTACCAAGAACTAAAAAAGAAGTTGAATTAGTAGAATGTGAACAATGCTCTAAAAAGATGACATTGAAAAGTTTGAGACACTCACATCCTAAAAATTGTAAAGGGGCAAAAACCGAGATGCTCCCAGTCAATCCACAAAAGAATATTAGAAAGATACAACCAGAAGTAAAAGAAGAAATTAAGAATGAGATTAAACAAGAAGTGATTAAAGAAACTATTAAGAAACCCACGGCAACAGAACTATTAAGCCAACATTATGAAGAACTTAAACAAAAGAAAAAACAAGATAAACAAGAAAAAATAAACAAAGTATCTTCATCAATGTTTTAAATAATAATCTAATTATATTATATATATTAATCATGCTTATGAGAAGTCATAGAAATGTAGAATTTAAAAGGGCGCCACAAGTAGAACGTCATTATAATGTTTCAGATTTATGGGGTGTTGCTTCAAGAATGAATTATTTTAAGCAGTTGAAGGAAACGCTGGAAGCGAGACAATCACAGGGAGCATTAATAAAATATAGAAATGATTTAGCTGAAAGCAACAGAACCGAAAGTTACAGAAAGGAATTAGACAGAATAAGAAACATATTAGACAACACACGGTCACCAGACGGAATACAAACAAAGGAACAACTAACTGTAAGAAAGAAGCATTTAGAAGAAATGATTAAGAATATCTCTGATTAATTTATTTTTCTAAATAATTAATATACTATGATTAAATCAATTAGTAGATTGAATACAGTAGGACCGGTAAAAGTAGGTTCATTGAAATCACAATTACATTTGAGACCTTCTTATGATGAATTATTGAAAGAAACATTAGTAGGAGATGAGAACCGTCCATCAATTGAAAATGTGATAGACAGAAAAGCGACAAGATACAGATTAAACCAATACGGAAGTCAGTTTGATAATAATGGAGCCTTAGACATTCAAAAGAAACAAGAACTAGACCGGAGAGGAGAAGTTATGAAAGGAGCAATGTCGGACGCTGACAGAGTAAGAGCTAAACTTAATGACGAACTGAAACTTGCTGACACACTGAAACAACACCAGTCTTTCATTCAAGAAGGACTAACGGAAGCACAGAAACAGAAAGAAGAACTTGCTGAAAGAATGAGACTTTGGAGACAACAACACGAAGAAATGGCAAGTGCTGTTTCGAAGAGTTCATATCCTGCCGGTGTAGAAGTTCATTCAATGGTGTCCGCTGATGAAATGCCAGAATTAGAACCATTAGAGGAAGGCGAAGAAGAAGATGAACGAGAAGACGACCCAGTTGTTGAAGTAGAATCAAAAGCAGAAGACGCTTATGGTTACAACGAGTTTAAGAAAAGAGCGTCTGAACTAACACCCGCTTATCTTGCAAGCAGACCAGAAGAGATGAAAAAAGTCATGGACAAACTGAAAGGATTTAGAAAGATTAAAGACAGTGTTCATGAAGAATTCACTGAGTTATATAATGCCTTAATTAATAGCGATGGTGATTTTATCAAGAAGGAACACAGATTGAAATTAGTAAGGTTTTACAATCATAAAGTGTATTACTCAGTTTTCCACCCACGACCTAAGGAAAAAGAAGATAGTCCAACCGTGATGGATGGTTCAGATAAAGAAATACCTGCGGAAGTTTAATAAAATATATAATATTTAATATGACTAATAAATATTATGGATTACGCCGACGCCCTACTTTTGAAGAAATGCTAAAGGAAGCGATGACGCACAGATTAAAAATTGAAATCATCCCCGAAAGACAGGTAATTGACTTGTCAATCAACAATATAGATTTTGACGATTTTGACCTTTCAAAATACGATAGGAGACTACGGTTGAATGCTAGGGTTCAAACTGATAAACAAGTTCTTCAACACGAATTGTTCCCTGATATGTTTGATGAAGTAGCACCAACATCACAGTTATATGAAAACAACGAGGCAGACGCACAAACAACACGATATATAGCAAAAGATTTTGCTGATGAAATTTATAGTAATGCAATTTCAGGACCAAAAGATGAACCAAAAGATGAACCAAAAGATGAACCAAAAGCAGGAAGATTTACAAAGTCTTCATTTAACATCATCATCGTCATCAGCATCAACCGAAAAAGATAAGAAAGAGGAAAGCCGAGAAATAAAATCGTTAAGAAACATATTTTTAGGTGGAGAAGACAAGAGCGTATTTGAACTATTCAAACGTGACAAGAAGACATCCACACCATCAGAACAATCAAGGGAACAGGAAGAAGAACAACCAAGGGCATCATTCTGGTCAAGACGTCAGGTAGAAGCAAGAAGCAGAAGTCGCTCGCTGAGCGCGCGAGGCTCGTCCGAGCGTCACTCACCAGAAGAAAGAGCAAGAGGTAATCAAATGAACAGAAGACAATTAGAAACAAGAAGCAGGAGCAACTCACCCCAAGAAATAGCTAGAGGTAGTGAATGGACGAGGGAACAAATGGAAACAAGAAGCAGGAGTAGAAGCCCAGAAAGCATAAATACAAAAAGTAGCCGAGGCAAGAAGAAAAAATAAAAACGACTTAAAGACAAAACGCCCTAATATAGTAAAATGACAGGGATTTTTATTAACGGTAATAGTAAACAGAACATAACGAATGATGAATTTGATATGATGGTTGAACTGATGAAAGCAGAAAACGACTTAGTCTTACAGATGATAAGCGAACAGAAACAGACTTCGAGCGATGACAGAGAGCAACCCGTGAGGTGGAGGGACGACCAGAAGAACTACCACCAGAATTACTACAACAATAACCTAAAACAGTCTTACACTTGTGAGGACTGTGGAAGGACGATATCAAGCAAATCAAATTTATCTAAACACAAGAAATCTAAAATTTGTTCGCAAGCTTCGCGACAATGCACATTATGAAAAAATAATAATCATTCATCTTATTAAAAACACTTAATGAGATTAATGCGTTCATTCTCAACCCGAAACCCATTTTCTCCAACAGTCAACCCCAGCCCGAAAAACTACTTAAAGAGAAAATACCTTATATTATATAGAGTATAGTATTATGGTTACCATGTCAGAAAAAAATCATAGATTTCATTTTAAACAGCCAACAAGGCGAACTAATACAAAAAGAAGGGAGGCAAACACAAAAACTCAAAATAGGCGATAAGACCTACAGATATGATAAGAACAAACCAGTTTCAAACGTATTGAACACGAAACTCAAGGAAGTGGCGAGGAGTGACGGATATAGAAAGCATGGCCTTTTAATGAAAGGTGCTAATTATCTAAAACTAACGAGAGGTAGACCCTTACAGGATTATGTCAAGCGATTCAAGTCCAAAATCACAGACGAGCAACAAGCGTTCAAGGGATACGCCAACACCTACTCGGTAAGTGATATAAGATTAAAGGGGTTGAAAGGTTTATCCTACTTAAAATACCAGAAGCAACGACTGGCCGAATTCCTGAACAGAAACCCGAACATGAAAATAATCGTGGAAACCGATTTATCATTCAAAAATCCCGACAACGAACTTATTCAAAGGCGGTTAAGAAGCAGAAGATACAATATTCATAATCCCGACGAGTTGAACACCGTCTTAAACAACATTGGGCACGACATTGAGACACAAATTGAAATAACCGAATACATTCAGTCGGGATTGGTTCTTGGTCAAGTTGAAAAGTTAGTCATCAGTTATGATAGGTACAATCCTACCCGTGGTTCATCCTTTATTCCATTGCCCGACTGGGTGGCAAACAAAAAGGCTTGTATTAACATTAAAAACGAGGATGACTTATGTTTTAAATATTCCGTTCAATGTGGATTTTATGAGATATACAAAAAAGACCATCCCTGCGACATGTATCATTATAAGAAATATGTAGATGACAAATTTATCAAATGGGACGGAATAGACTTTCCAGTAGGTAATGATGAGATTGAACTATTTGAAGAACAGAACAAACACATATCGGTCAATGTTTATTACATAAACCCCGATACGAATAGTAAAACTATTTTATTATACAAAAGAAGCAACAACCCACAAGCACAACACAAAATCGATTTGATTAAATTGACTGATGATGTTAAATCGCATTACGCTTATATCAAAAATTACGATAAGTTAATGAGTAGTCAGACTAACAAGATGAAGGCGAAGAAGTATCACTGTAGAACCTGCTCACATGGTTTCAAGACCGAAGAACTTTTAAAGAAACACGAAGAACAAGGATGTCTAGCAGTTGAGGGTCAAAAAATAGAAATGCCAGAAGCAGGTGAAACAATAGCATTCAAAAACCATTTCAAGAAACTTAAAGCTCCATTCGTAATCTATGCCGACTTTGAATGTTTAACTGTGCCTATTGATGTTAAAAGCAAATCGGCAAAAGCTAAAACTACATCATATCAAAATCATCGTCCGTGTGGTTTTATGATTCATGTAGTCAATGCTATAACCGGAAGTAGTGAGCCTTACTTATACAGAGGTGCAGATTGTATGGATAAGTTTGTTGAAAAAATCAATGAAGTCAGAGAAGATATTATTAGTAGGATGAAGGAAGTAAAAGAGATAATCATGACTGAAAAGGACAAGGAAGACTTTGAAAATGCTACTACTTGCTATATCTGTGGAAATGATTTTAAATCTGAGGACAAGAAGGTTCGAGACCATTGTCACTTTACTGGAGCTTACAGAGGATGCGCCCACGATGATTGTAATCTTGGTTTTAGTATGAGATATTATAATATCCCAGTGTTTCTTCATAACCTTAAAAACTATGATGCCCACTTAATCATCAACAAGGCTCACGAACTGAACAAGAATTCTAAAATAGAATGTATCGCTCAGAACAGCGAAAAGTTTATAACCTTTGGTTTTAAAAATCTTTGTTTCAAGGACAGTTTCAGTTTCTTATCGTCTTCGTTGGATAAGTTGGTGAAGTTGAGTAAATATGAGGATGATAAAAAGCGTGAGAATTGGAAGAACAATTTCAGATACAGCGTTAGAAACCCGTATGTTAAAACCGATGAAGATTTGGATTTATTGACCGATAAGGGTATTTATCCCTATGACTACTTTGATGATTTTGAAAGATTTAAGGAAAGGGCTTTACCACCGAAAGAAGCGTTTTACAGTAAATTGAGTGAAGAACATGTAAGTGATAAAGATTATGAAAGGGCACTGAAAGTATGGAAGCACTTCGGGATTAGAACACTCGGGCAGTATCACGACTTGTATTTAAGAACTGATGTTTTACTACTGACCGATGTATTTGAAAACTTTAGAGACTTGTGTATGGAATACTACGGTTTAGACCCCGCTCATTATTATACGTTGCCAAATTTCGCATGGGACGCGATGCTTCTAAAACCTGGTGTTGAAATAGAACAATTGCATGACCAAGAAATGTTCGAGATGGTTGAAAAGGGAATGAGAGGTGGTATGTGTCAGGTAAGTCATAAATTAGCAGTGGCAAATAATAAGTATATGGGGGAAGCATATGATGAGAACAAGCCGTCAAATTATATTAGTTACTTGGATGCGAATAACTTGTATGGCTTAGCAATGTCCCAGAAGTTACCGCTAAAAAATATCAAGCGGGCAAAGAAAACGCCCAGTGTTGAAAAATGGAATGAAAGCGATGAGTTCGGTTATATTATGGAAGTTGATTTGGAATATCCCGAAACATTGCATGATTTCCACTCCGACTATCCACTAGCGCCTGAAATAATGAATGTAAATGTGAATATGCTTTCCGATTATCAAAAGCAAGTCTTCAAAATATATTATGATGGTAAAAGTCCCAAGGACGAGAAAACAAGTAAGTTAATATTAAATCTAAAGGATAAAGAAAAATATGTGGTTCATATCAAGACTTTACAGTATTATTTGAAAATGGGAATGAAAATGGGTAAAGTCCATAGGATAATAAAATTTCAACAGAGGGCATGGTTGAAACCGTGGATTGACTTCAACACTGGTAAAAGGAAAGAAGCCAAAAGCGATTTTGAGAAAGATTTATTCAAATTAATGAATAACGCGGTGTACGGAAAAACTATGGAAGACAAACGAAACCATATGGATTTTGAATTAGTTGATAATGAGGTAAGATATGAAAAATGTGTGAATAATCCAACATTCAAAAACAGATTTATTATAAATGAAAATCTGGTAGGAGTTGAAAAAACTAAAGCGAAGCTGAAATTGGATAAACCGATTTTCTTAGGAATGACAATTTTAGATTTGAGTAAATTACATATGTATGAGTTTTACTATGGTGTATTGAAAAAGAAATATAATGAAAATATCAAATTGATATATACAGATACTGACAGTTATGTAATTCAAACAATGACTGATGATGTCTATAAGGATTTCAATGATATAAAGCGACACATGGATTTTAGCGACTATCCTGTTGAGCATCCATGTCATGACAAAACTAATAAGAAGGTCTTAGGAATGTACAAAGATGAAGTCAATGGAAAAATCATTACTAAATTCATCGGATTGAAACCTAAATCTTATGCCTTCACAATTCACGGTGAGGATGATGAACATAAGAAATCAAAAGGTGTAGTGAAACACAAAGTGAAAAAAGAACTGTCGTATCAGAACTATCACGAAGCATTGTTTCAAAACAAAAAGCATGAAATCACATATAACTTCATCAGAAGTAAGTCGCATCAAATTTATTCAATGTCTCAAGTAAAGCAATCTCTCAGTAATTATGAAAATAAAAGGTTTTATATTGATGCTTTCACTTCATTACCATATGGACATTACGCTATTACAAAGTAATAGCCTAATGAGCTTCGCGACATTACTCCATAAAATAATTATCTAAATAGTTCTAATAATATGAAATTATTAGAACTATTTTCTCCATAATCTTTACCAAATATAGTTAAAGAATACATTGTATCTTATAATAATCAAGACTATGGAAAACATAGAAGCAGAAATCATCAAGGGTCAAATCTATGTCATCAAAAACACATTGAACAACAAAATATACATTGGAAGCACTAAACAAACACTACACAAACGGATGGCAAAGCATAGGCATGATGCTAAACATTGTGGAACAATGCTGATACATCAAGAAATGAACAGACTTGGTATAGACAATTTCTTCATTGAGCATTTGGAGAATTTTGAATATCACAACTTACAACAACTACGAAAAAGAGAAGGTGATATAATAGCTGAACAGCAGGCAGAACTAAATGAAAGAAAGGCAGGAAGAAACACACAAGAATATTACATAGATAAAAAGGACATGTTCAAACAGCGATATTTCAACAATATTGATACAATAAAAGCACGCGACAAAGAACGCTATGAAAGAGACAAAGACAAAATCAGTCAACGAAAGAAGAAACATCGTGAAACACATATAGAGACATACAAAGAAAGAGACAAACAGTATTACGACGAGAACAAAGACAAGCGACTACAAAACCACAAAGCGTATGTTGAAGCAAACCCAGAGAAAATGAAAGATTACTATCACCAGTATTACCTAAAAAACCGTGAAAAGAAACAGGAATACAATAGACTACGCTACAACCAACTGAAGCTGGAGAAGGAAGCGAACAAGGCTTTGGACTAACATTGAAACATGGAAACCCAGACCATTATGCAAAGGGGATTGTGGAAAGGTGAGGAATGGGAAGCATTTAGAAACTGCTCAACGGTTGCCATCGGGAAAGAAATCAGATTGGGGTGAGGGATACATCAAACATAAACAAGATGAGTTATACAAAACCCCCGCTGAGTTGATTAGTGATATATTTGTTTGTTTATTTTAGGGAAGGGACACAGGAAAAACAACAAAGGCTTCAAACACAATAGTTCATCCCATCCGCCGTCGAACCTAGTAGAAGTCAGTCTCGTAGAGGTAAGCGAGGATGACACGAAGAAAGTAAAAAAAAACATGGCTTCGGTGGAAGGATGCATCACTGCTTGACCCTTCGTTTGAGACCGACATGTGAAACCCTATCTTGTCAGGCACTGAAAGGTTAATATTTTCAATTCCCATCACTGCTAGCGTCGTCCCCCTCATCGTGGGGACGGTGTCCCCCAAATTGTGGGGACAACGTCCCCCAAAACGGTGCGAGTGGGGACATTGTCCCCCAAATCGTGGGGACAGTCTTCTCCAAAAGCTGGCAACGAGGCAACCCCCGCCCGAAACTACTTAAAGAAAAAATACCTTATATATTAAGAGGAAAATGACCGGTGATGAAATCAATAATTATATCAATAAAAAATGCTATGATTGTTGTCACTTCAAAAAAGAAAATATGGAATTGTATAAACTGAATTTACCTAATGGAATAATAAATAATATTATTGATTATTCAATGGATGAAGAAGGTTTATGTAAACTTTGTAGAAATTGGAGAGATAATCAATTTTTAATCAAGACATAATAGAAATGTAGAAGATGAGATTTTAATATTTCTAACTGTAAATAAAATACCACCTTACGATTATGTTAAACAGTTTCTTAAAATCAGTAAGAAAATATGACATGATTTACGATATATTATGGGGTTGGGTTATAGTCAAGAGAAGGAGAAGATGTTAAAGAAAATATCAAATTATTTATTGAAAGTAAAAAGTTTAATGTTCAGAATACAGTGAGAGATGTTAATATTATTTTTAAAATGATGTATGAAAGAAGTAAGACAAATCAATTAAATTATTATCCTGAACTGAAATTAAAATCATAATATAATAATAACATGTAAAATCTTATATGTTATAATTATACTGAACTTTTAACCTATAACACATAGCTAGACAATCACATAAAAATCACATAAAAAGAAGTTGTTAAGATATATTAAGAATGGTTGTGAAGCAAACTATAATGAATAATTATGGAATGACAGAAGAAAAAGCAACAGAAGACTATGGTGAATTCTTCAAATGTAACAGATGCCTTTATGATAAAACAATTGATGAATTTGGAAATGTAAAAAGTGGAAAAAGATATAAATATTGTCAAGAGTGTAGAACGAAAATAAATACTTGTAGAGATAAACGTCAAAGAAAACAAACGACCCAGCAACACCCCAGAACTTGATAACTACTAAAAGGGCCAACTCTTTCAAATGAAAAAAATGTCGGCCCCCAGCCCAACAATGAACAAGGCGACAATTTACCCAATTGATTACCTTAACGAAAACGATATATAAGCTCCCCGAAAACCCTCTTTTAAAAACGAATAAGGTGGTTAATAGGTTTGAGATGAATATTAAAAACATAACAGGGGACCATCAACAGACCACCCCCCAGGCCCCCTACTTTCTCCATTTTTCCCCCCCCCCCCCCGCCAAAGAAAAACAGTCCAGGTGCCAACGGATTCCTCAATGACATGTCAGCTTGGCAGGGCGGGAGGCGTTGGCATGCTTACAGCGCAGACCTCCACTTCTGCAAGGACCCCTTCAAGGTAATTGTTTCGTTCCTGAATTGCCTGATTTGCTAGGTGCCCAGGTGAGCGACCGAACAGTCATGCCAGGTCTGATAACGGGTGCCGGTTTGGGGCGATCTGCTACACCGTGCTGGACGGTGCACGGGGCTCAGCAAGTAACATGAAATTGACGAGGGTGAAGTGAAACTACATTTGGTCTAGGTGGGTGTGATGGCGGACAAAAAGGACCTCCAACGCCAGCTGCAGGAGACGCGTGGCTTTCCTGCGATCAACGAGGACCCAATGTGTTTGGCCACGCACCTTGGACCGTTTGGCAACGCTCGCCGCACGGCAGGAGACAACGCGCCAGGCGCTGCGAGCCTTCCTGTGGTCTGGGCTGCCGCTGGCTACCGTGGCGACCTTCGACCGGCAGCAGCTGCCGCAGTTGGCGCTGGCCCGCATCCCCGGCGTGGCCAGCCGCTTCCACACCGTCCTCGGTCGGTTCGGCCTCCCTCCCGGGGCACTCGCGGCCCCAACGGCCCCAGCCCCAGCCCCGATGGACCCGGCCGCCCTGACAGCCGTCGTTGCCTCAGCCGGCAGCACAACCTCGGGGGCCGAGGCGCAGAGGGCAACATGTTTTGGAACCATGTAAGAGAGAAGTTGGATTCGCCAGATCAATGCCTGGCTGCTTGCATACAAAACAGCATAGCTTGTTGCAGTCAGAGCAGAGGCTGGGTGGCGCTTGAGCTGGCAGTAGGATGATGAACAGAGATAGCCTTTGCCGCATGTGCCTCAGTCTCCTGCATGGCCACGAAACGATTTTGTGAAAGTGATGACTTCCCGAAGACAAAAGTGATTTGCCTCGCTTGCCCCGCAGCTCCTTGTAACAAAGGAACAGCCTCTCCGTGCTCACAATACATCGCCTTGTTCTTTACAAGAGACCCGGGCAAGTGGTTTCCTGAAGGATTCCTTGTCCATTTTTTCTCCAGGAGTATGGTGGCTCGCAGGGTTGGTTTGTTGCTGTTGCATTGTGCCAGCGAGGCGCCAGGCATGTTGATAAGCCTGATTGGGCAGAGTGCTTTTCCTGTTAGCTTTCTTGAGCGCCAGGCCAAAACCCAATTTCGAGTGGCATGTGTGGCCTTCGTGATCTCGGGTGTCACATGCCGCTGTTTGCTTTCCGCTTTCATGCCAGGACACGAACACAGTCCCGTCCCCGCCTCCATCACCAGGGGCTTTGGCGTCCGAAGCGGGCCGCAATGTCTTGCTGCAGCTAATGGAAAACAGCTTGGGGAAGCACCTCGGCGCACAGGCAGGCAGGTCTCGTCACTCGTCATGTGCAGCAAGCGTCACAGGCGGTGAGAGCTGAGGAAAGTGAGTTTGCGCCTCTCACTCCAACAGCAAGGTATGGACTCCATGATGAGCATTGACCTCAGCGAGAACATCTTGCGACAAACATCCCAAGAAGTACCCCAACACAAGCTGCTTGAGGACCAACCACTGTCCGTGCTTTTGGGCGAAATTTTCCCGAACTGAAGCGCCCTTCTTGCCGGCTTTGTGTTTCGTCTCAGTCGGATTGCGAGCTCTGCTTTCTGAGATATGGGTGTGGCTCAAAACGAAAGACGTAGGGTTACGTAGTTTAGTCTTTGGTTCCATTTACCAAGCTGCCATTTTGGTACCTTTTTTTGAGCCACAGCCATATGCCCATTGTTTCGGGAGGGTTGCGTGTTTTTTCCCCTGAAGCCGATGGTTGGGCTTCAGCCTTTTAATTTTGCTGCTCGTACAGCTGTGGCTGAAAGCTGTTTGCTGGGCTCGAATTAGCCTCCGAATTTCTTTCCAGGTGCCGGGGTCGCTCGTGCTCAGAGATTTAAGTCAAATTTGACTTTTTCCATTCGCAGATTGCCACGGGATAGCAGCAAGGAAAAGGGCCGCTGCCAACCTTAACTGCCAGACCTGATTGTCAGGCATTTCTGTTGGCGTCAGCTTTGGGAGCTTAATAGTGAGTACAGTAGCTGTCAGCGCGGAGCCCAAATGACACGCGTTAATGTCTCAATTCTTCTTTTGCGGGGATGGAGACGGTGCTAGTTCCAGCTTGATCGGGCTGAGGCACAAGCTGCTGGACGAGACACTTGAGCCGCTCAGTTTTGTCATTGCTGCTTGCTTGGATTGGACTGAGTCTGCACACAGCAAGCCGTGCGCGCATAAGCTTCACACGCTAATGCAGCCTTGTTTGAGCAGGTCAACACATTCAAGTTTGCGCTCAGAATCCAGCTAGAATTATGGTTCTAGCGCCTTCCAACCTAGGCCGTGGCCAACTGGCAGCATCCGGAGGCCCGGTTGGCAGCCACAGCAAGCCAGCCTGTGGTTCGTTTTGCTGAATCGTGCATGTTCACAGCCTGGCTCATTGGTTTTGAGACATCCTGTCTTCCACACTTGGGCCTCCAAAGGCGAAGCGCACTTGGACAGGTGGCGGCGCTACGCACCTCACGGTTTCTGCAGGGGCAGACGTCTGTGGACAGGGGGGAGCAGGCCGGCAAAACTGCCAAGAGTGCATCAGACTGATTGAGCCGACGGCTGGCCTTTCTGTTCGCAAGGTGGCGAAATTCCGAAGCTTGATGGTTCCAGAGCAAACCCAAGAAGTTGTTAGCCCTTGGGCGACATCTCAGAAGCGGCCCAAATCTTCAGTTTTTTCCCAGGCAGTATGCCATGTGGCACAGCTTTGGCGTGACAAGGATTCGCAGTTCCGGCCTTCCGCAGGTGTGGATGGATGGCCCCGAGAAGCGAAGGGCTGGGGCCCCAACCATTTGAAGCATTGTCAGATACTTTTGCGTGACACCTTCGGCGCATTTGGGCACCCAGCACATTTGGCGTGTCAATCAGGGGCAGCTCTCAGACAACACGACAAATAGACTCTGTGATTCGGAGACAATTGACAGAAAGACCGCTCCTCGTTAAAGTGCAACCTGTGTCGCCAGAACAAGTTGTAGAAAGGGCTTTGACGCGTAAAGAGGGGTGCAACATCAGCTGTTCCATGGGACATTTCAGCATACTCCTCCCTAGGTCCCTAACAGGTTGGGCAGCCCGCTTCGCACAGCCATGTGAATCAGTGAGGACGCCATGAAGCGATGTTCTGAGGCCCCAGTGGAGCTGCTGCTGCTGGTCCTGCAGAATGCTGCAGCCGCGCAAGATCAGCGCTTGGGAGCCACGCGGAGAGCCCCAGCCGTCTGGCGGTTTCGAGGTGTCACGTTCGACTCGGTGGGTAAAGAACTGCTTCTGGATGCAGTCTAGGAGTGTTTCTCATGAGCGCCTTCCAAATCGTTGAGACTCCCGGACCCAATGGCAATCCTCTGGCACTCAGGGAGTAAAACAAGCTCCATGTTGAACAGCTGGGGTTCCGCAGGTTTTTGTCTCCATTTGCCAAGGTGCCAGTTTGGACCCGTACATGTTTTCGAGCAGGCAAATCCCGAACCACCCCGCAGCCGCGGAGTCGCGGCGCCGCGGAGTCGCGGCGCCGCGGCGTCGCGGCCCGGACCCTCGCTCGGATGTGTGCGGAGGTCGGAGAAGCTGGAGCTGCCTGGGGCCTCGGCTCATGGCGGTGGTGGTCGAAACCGTTTTGGATCGGATCCCACTTTGGTCGGGTGTTCCGGTGAATTCTCACCGCCCATTTTTCAGAGCCTATTTTGGGGGTTGGATTGGGATGTTCACTGGCGGTATGGGATTTTGACCCATGGCCAGCTCAGCTTTTTTGGAGTTGTGGAGCCGAGGTTGCGGCGGAGCTGCACGGGGGAAGCCAAGCCGTTGGGCCCCAGGAAGAGGCGCGCGCGGAAGGCTCAGACCCTTCGAGGGGTCGTAGCATGGCACCAAAATCCAAGCAAGCCATTGCTGGGAACATCTTTCGCGTGCAGGCAGCTGTCGGAAGTGAACCTTGCAGGGGAGCCTAGACTTGCCGTTGCACAGCCTTCGAAGCACTCCATGTGCCGGGCTAGCCCAAGCGCACTCTGAATCTGGGCTTGCCGTTGTGTTATTCTTCATTTAGCAGGAGCCAGCTGGCGAGTCTTCTCCTGGAGGCCTGCAGCAGCAGTGCATCTTTGAAGTGCTTTGCTGGATCAACTGACGATGGACTTCTTGGCTCAAGCCTGGCAAAGCGCGGGCGCCAGAGAGAGGGGCCAAATCTGGCCGGGCCCAGCCCGGCCAAACATGCGCTTGTGGGTGCTGCTGCTTTTGTGGGCAGAAGGAGATGCCTTCTGCAAGGATCGAGATGATCGATGGGCAGTTCATGGCAGCAGTTGCAAGAGAATGGCCAACATGTGTGATGACGCCAGCTATGGCGAGCTCGTGCAGGCCTGGTGCCCGGTGACCTGCGGGCGCTGCAAGACAGAGCGACTGGAGGACTTTGTGAAGAGCCAGGTGAGGGAACAGAACATGACTCGCATGACCAACCAGACCGGAAACCTCACCTGCCCGAGCAATACGACCATGAATGCGACGCGCTTGCCGAAAACCTTAGGTTTGCCCTGGAGGGAGCAGAGGGTGGACAGGCCTTGGAGTGGAGCCGAGCCTTTCGCGTTCGAAGTTTTGGGCAAGGAGACGTTTAGTCTCAGCGTACGCCCGGAGGCAAACATCATGAACGCCACCTATTCCAGCACGAGCAGCGCTAGCAATGCGAGCAATGAGAGCAATGTCAGCGATGGTAACAGCAGCTTCAGCACCATCCATGCCTATGCAGATGCGTTTGGCCATGTGAGCGTCACAACTGAGGAAGAGAAGCAGTGCCCTGAGGGCTGGGAGCGGGTCATTGGAGATGTCTACGGTGGAGACCAGTTCACAGGTGGCTGGAAGCACTCTGCAGAGTCTATGGAAGACTGTGCATGGCGCTGTCTCCGTCAGCCGGGCTGCGGATCTTTTGAATGGAGCGAGACCAAGAAGAAGTGCTACCGCAACAGTCAGACGAGGCCAACTCACACGGAGGACAGACAGGATTTCCTGTTTTGCCGACGACAGCCGTGCCCCAGATTCAAAGCAAAGGAGGCGTGCGTTGGGCCTGGCATTGCCACTGGCTACTACTCCAAGGAGGTGAACATGCGCCCTGGGAGCTACTGCATTTGGTCTGGTGGCCACTGTCAAGCGCCCATGGCGTGCACGGACCATGACTGCTTCCTGCCCGATGGTGGCTTGCCTGGCATGGAGCTGCCCAGTCGCTACACGCTGTGGATCTCTCGTCCGGGATTGCGGGCCAGCATGGGTGCAGCAGGCCTTGGCCTAGCCCAGTGACCGCAGCGCGTGCTCTGGGCCTGTACATAGTGAAAACAGAAGCTGCAACGTGAGTTTGGAGAAACGCACACACACACACACAAACACGCACAAATCCATGCGCTCTTCTTGCCAGACAGCGAATTTTCAGACATGCGTCTTTTGCTTAGACAAACCCTTGCAAAGTTGCGATTGGTGCATCAGCCACTTCATACAAAACATACACACATACAATCAATATATATATATATATATATAAAGATACAAAACAAATAACAGACTGTGAATTGACATGCGTGCCAAAGGCGCTCCAGACGGACAAGGCCCTGCGCCACACGCTGGCCTTCCAGGCAGACCGCTTTCGCGTTGGGCACTTGTGGCGCTTGCCACGAGAGGTCCAAAGGCCAGACCTGGAGGGGTGCTGTGGCGTGTTCCTCATTGGCAGTTGGTAAAGCTGAAGCGTGCCTTGGAAGCGGAAGTTGGCGCTCTTCATTCTGAGTTGAGGCAGAGGCAGTTGAGGCAGAGGCAGTTGAGGCAGAGGCAGTTGAGGCAGAGGCAGTTGAGGCAGTCTTCCAAGGGCGAGACAGTCTTATGGCGCTCAGATTTCAGTCAGTCGGCGAATTGAGGCTTGCGTGCCTGGCGTTGCCTGAAAACGGCAGCTGGCTCCTTCGCCTGGACAGGCCACGTCACAGCCTGCAACCTAGAGCAGCCTAGAAGAGCCGTCGGCAAGACTGAGTGGTCCAAGGACGGGTGGCACTCCCGGAACATGAGCTTCTGGTCAAAGGCCTCGCACATCGTTTGGCAAATTCGTGTGACCTTTCAGTGAGGAAGCAGCAACTGTGGAGGGCATGACCGGAGGCTGTCAAGCAAGCAAGCGTGCCAGACACGTGCCCGGGGGATGCGATTCTTGTGAGGTGGCGTGTCTGACAAGGACTTGGCATTCAACCGCAAGGTTCTCCTGCATCTCTGACAAGCTTGCGCGGCACAGACCTTTCGGCTATGTCTGCTGGAATCTGCCGGAGTGGGGTAGAGTCGAGTCCAGTAAACCGACGCGGGGCCAGGCACTTGGCACAGACCCGTGGCAACAGAGGCCTGCCATTTGCCAAGAATGTGTCTCTTGCTTCTGAAGCGGCAGAGGCCGCTTTGTGCGGGCGCTGGATGTCGGCGCCGGCATCGGCCGCTTGGCTGAGTCTGATTTCGTGAGCGCGCAACTGAGTTCCATGATGGAGACAATGTAGACGTTTGGAGTATCGATCCAGTCTGCCCTCCTACGCTGGCCATTTTTGGCCGCACAGCGATCAGATAGATGTCTGTTTCTGTTGTCCCCGACTGCCGTGCAACCCCCTCTTTGGCAACAGCGATATCTTTTGCGCATATGGTTCGTCACTACAGCCGCCAACCTGCTGGGCTGCAAGCTCTGCCCCGCCACTTTCCAGTGGTGTTTCGTCGCACTGCCCTTCCTCTGACCTGGCTTCGATTTCCTGGGGAGCGGGCAAAGTTTGCGCGCACAGCATTGGGCTCAGCCGCGAGCCTCGCCGAAGTACCCAGCTCGTTTTGAGGAGGGGCCCAGGAACCCCATTGGTCGTTGCTGGACCTTTTGAATCAACGGTGACAGGCCCAGGGCTAAGTTGGCTTTCCGTGTTTTCCGTGCTCTTGCAAAAGCCCCTTGCCATGGTGACCAATATTCCGGCGACGTGTTGGATTTCCGCGGTGGTCAAGCCCAAACTGCGTGTGGTGCAAGACACCGCTTGCCCACTCAATCCTTGGCCGGCACATGGACCGATTCAGCCTGACAGTGCGAGACCCAAGAAGTACTGCGACAAATGGGGTAGAACTTGTGGGCTCGCTGCGATACACAACTTGCTCAGGGTCAACTGCAAGACATGACGTCTCATAGTGGCCGATCGTGCTATTTGCAAGGGTCACAATCGATCAACGCTCACAAGTAGGTCCTGTGAGCAGGTGTTTTCCCACCCGCAAGATCGCGGCATGCGGACAGCTTGCTTTTGGCCGGGTTTTGTCACGAATAGAAGAATCTGCATGGGAAATCTAAGGAAGGCTTGCCAAGTACCTGCTCCGCGAGCATTGTGATCGGGTAGATCTGCCCCTAGCTCAGCCCTCCATAGCTTCTGAGTGGGAAAACCCTTGCGCATGCACATTTGCAGGCTAGAGCCTGTGTCTAAGCACCTGGACGTGGCCATGCGTGAGCTGCACAAACAGACTTGGCACTCCCCCTAGCGTAGGCTTCGCCATTGGCTTCGGTCACGTTTACTTGATATGGCTGTGGGTCAAAATTAGGTACCCAAAACGTAACCCTGGTAAATGGAAACATGGACGAAAACCTGCGGTCCCGTGGTAGTTTCATTTTGACCCATACCCATATTATATCCAGGGCATGCGGTTGAGAACGCTGAAGGCCTGGTCAGTTCATTTGCTCTACGCTTCAAGATTTCCAATCCCGCACGTTGGTGCCTCAAGACTTCCTACTGGACTGCAATATGACAATATGTTCCTGTTGCGGGACACAAGCAAGGCCCTATGAATTGGTTTGGTGCCAGTCCGTCACTCAAGAAAGCAGCCTATAGATGTGTTCAAGTCAGCATGATGGAGGCTTGACCGTTCAGGTGGGTATTTATGTACATCACAGACTCCGATGCCAGTCGCTCAAATTCCAGAATTCCACAAACAATGTTTGTCGGACAACATGAGCAGAGGTGGTTCAATTCCTGAAGAAGATTGCCACGCGGTATCTTGCGCCGGCTGGCTGCAAGATTTGCTGGCGCTTTGTGGAAGTGACCACGAAAAAATAATCATCGTTTCAGGAACATTTGGAATGCTAAATCTAAATCGTAGATGTGCAGAACCTGAATAGACGTGCAGAATGGAGGCAGCAAGTACGTAGGAAAGCATCGCGTGGAGTGGGCCAACTGTTCATTTGGTGCCTTTCCACACTGATGCCCCTTGATTGAGTCACTCAGCTTTGCTTTGCATGGGTCCGATTCGTTTCAAGTCAAAGAGGCTTGAACTGCACCCGGCATTTCGTTGATGTGGTCTGGTCCACGCGAGCCTACGCGTTCTTTGAGCTCAACAGTAAACATGCTCCCTTACTTCAGAGTGATTGCCGTGGGGCTTCTCTTAACACCGCTTGCGAAAGGCGCGCAATCTAAGGCCAGGGGGAACCGTTGTGGTCAAGGCTGGACTTGCAGTTTTGAGCAAAGGATAGCTCGCATCACGCTCAGACATGGCCAGGAAAATGTCGCACAATCAGGCCCGTGTTTCACTTCGTATCGTGACCTTGGTACGTCTGCTAGCTCCGAAGCTGCCATCTTTGCCAGGCATTGGCTCGTACTTTGATGACGAAGAAGGGGAACTTTGGCAAGGCAGACTCAATCTTTGCCTTTGCCCAGCTCAACATTGACATGCTTGCGCTGGTTTGGCAAGGTGGAGGTGAAGCGAAGTGCGGACCTATGTCGGTGCTGTCCAGAGCTTATCCACTTGTGCGCGGCATGTGCATCGTCATCGGCGGTGACAGGCGAACCCCAGAGCACTATGTGAAGCTTTTCACGGAGTCTGGGTGTGTGTCCAAGCTGGTGGCTTCCAACAGCTGCCTCACGCAAGGCTCAACATTGACTTGCAGCCGTAAGGGTTGACCAAGTGCCGACCCTGCTGCAAACCCTTTAAGCCTCACCAGGGCCACAGAAAGGCCCCAACATTTTGGCAAGCTGACAAGGCTTTGCAAGGAATCCTTTTCTAGGCTTGTTATCGAGGTTCGAAGTGGCCCAGCGGCGGCGGCAGCTCTTCTCCGACGACGAAATGTGCCCGCCCCGGCTGAACGGACTAGCGCAGATGCGAGATCAGTGGGTGTAGCGTGGAATTCTGTTTCCGAGATGCGTGAGGCCGATGGTTCTCTTCACTCTTGCAGTGCCAGGAAGACCAGAACAGGCCCTCTCACGCGCTATGTCGTACTGCCTTGTCGTCGCACATCTCTTTCACTTGCCATGTTTTCGGGGAAGGGATGTCAAAGTCCAGCCAAATCATCATAGATGCTGGGGGCGCAAAGCTCTCACGCCTGATGTGCTCATTCTCTTTGAAGAGCTGAGTACAAGGCTTTGACCGGCCACCTTGCACTTTTGAAGGAACGGACATTACGCGCACAGGTCCACGCACGGATTCTCAGACGACTTACGGGCTCACACATGCTTGAGAGTTTGGTCTTTCTGCAGCGGCCTTTACTTTTAGAATCTTGAAAGTGCTGAGACGAGCGCAATGGCCCATCTTCGTTCAGCCTTCCGCACATGGGATGCTTTCACTTCACCTTGGTGCAGGGCCATCTTTGCTGTTTTTGGTGCTGACATCAAGGGCAGGCGTGGTTCAGTGCTTCGGGAGTCAGAACGAAGCAGCGCCCTGGCTGCAAAGGGTTATTTGTGACTTGTTCTGAAACATCTTCAATTCAGATTGCGGGTTGAACACACAATCTGAGAAATCGATAGGTCAGCCACTCAGCCACTGAGCCACTCAGCCACACCCGCTGTTTTATGGGTGTGGCTTTAAAGAGCTAGGGTTACGCAGGTTTTGGTCTTTTGGGTTCCATGTACCCAGGTGCCATGTGGGATCCAATGTTTGAGCCACAGCCTTATGCCTCCACCGCTGGTCCACTAGGCTGCCGCCGCTGCCCGCGGTGCTCTCCTGGCGCGCCCGGCGACGCTGCTGGTGGCAGGCCTGGCGCGGGATGCGGAGGCCGTGCTGCCGGGGCTGCGGCGGAAGCTGGAAGGAGCCAGCGTCGGATGTGAGGCATCGGCTGGCTGCGATTGAGATGGCTGTGGGTCCAAATAATGTACCAAAATGGCACCCTGGCAAGTGGAACCAAAGATGAAGATTTGCATAGCCTAGCTCTTTGATTTTAAGCCACACCCAGATGTTGCTGGGGTTAGATTGACAAGCGTGCCAGAATCAATGACAGACTCCGGCAGTGCGAAGTGGACTCTACTTCCAATTCGTATGTTATTCGGGTTCCCCAGTTTGCTGTTCTTGTAGCATGTCTGACTTGTTCGCACACTTGAAACAAGCATCATGAGCAGCGTCAGGTGGACGTGGCACACACACAAAAGTGTCGAGCACGTGTCGGCAAGATTGGCAGCGTAATGTTGAAGTGAGGAAGCTGTCCATCACAGCCGAGAGAGAGAGAGAGAGAGAGAGCGAGAGAAAGAGAGAGAGATTCTGCGCTCCACGAGCAAACGGGGGTTGAACCACCAATCGTGGGCCAGGACTTGCTGAGCACTTCTTCAAAGTCCACTTAATTCTGGTGGAGAACGACTCTGCAGATGGCACCCAGAAGTACTTGCGCCGCTGGGCACAGCAGTCCTCACCCAGATTTACAGTGGAGCCCGTGATCCTGCGCTTCAGGGATAGCCAGGATGTGGGGAAGTATGGGAACCGTGGTCAACTGAAGTCGAAAGGATGGGGCCATGACGGGGTGAAGTTTCTCGCAAAGTTGAGGAACATCTATCTTCGCAGGCTGAGGGAGTTCAAGGGCCCTCACTGGATCTTGATGATCGATGTGGACATCGGCCACTGGGAGGACTCGCGAATTCTCGAGGCACTGGGCCACGAGACTCATTGGCACGTGCTTTGCGCGCACAGCTGGTATCGGACGGGGGCGCTCTACGACGCCTTTGCGCTTCGGAGCCGCGAGTTGCAGCCCGCGGCGCCGGGGAAGTTTGAGGCGGAGCAAGCGCGCGCCTTCTTCCCCCACGGCCTTTGCGGGCTTCAGGATAGGTGGGGCGAGAGTTCAAGGACGCTCATCCCGGTGGACAGCTGCTTTGGCGGGCTGGCATTATACAGAGAAGAGCTGTTGACGGAATTTAAGGACTGCAACTACAGTGAGGATGTGGATGACTGCGAGCATGTGTCCCTACACACCTGCATCCGAGCAAAAGGAGGGGTTGTGGCCCTGTATCCGCGACTTGCACCTCGCGCCAGCGCTTCCAACAGCACCTGCTGTGTTGAGACCTGTGAGCAAGCGGATCGCTTCCCGATGGCGTTCCTGCCATTTCAGCCCCAGTTCCAGCAAAGTAGACGGGATGTTGCTGGGCTGCTGGCGGCAGGCTTGTCTTTCGAAGAGTCCGGGAAGCCTCAAGAAGCCTTGGCCAAGTACATGGAGGCTGCTACACCGGCTTCCGACCGCTGGGCGGCCCGAGCCTCACTCCTTGCTGCCTTCCTTCTGGTGCAGCACAGGCATCCGGATCAAGGGCTCAGGCTCTTGAAGAATGCAGCGAAGTTGTCGAAGAGCGATCCCCGCTCGGCCCTGGTGGTGGCCCATGTCTACGAAGTGCTGGATGACTTAGAGCAGGCTGGCAAATGGCTGAGAGCAGTCGATGCGAAGTGGCCTCCAGCGCTCTTCACAAAGGCCGAGCAGCAGGGAGCCTGGCTGAAAGCGGGTCTGGCACACTTGCCGGCCACCCATCTCTCCCAGAAACAGGCGGCGCAGGTGGTGGCCGCGTTTGTTGATGGAATCAGTGGTCTTGTG
Organism: Effrenium voratum; assembly: GCA_963377175.1. Lineage (NCBI taxonomy): Eukaryota > Dinophyceae > Suessiales > Symbiodiniaceae > Effrenium > Effrenium voratum. The sequence goes on from CAUJNA010003806.1 coordinate 166,715, forward strand.
ACCAGCGAGGGCATCGAGCTGAGTATCCCCGCCGCCTTCGACACCCGAGCCGTGGAGACGACGCGCCTCGTGTATTTGGGACCCGAGCTAGTTCCTCACTTGCCCGAGGTGGCATGCATCTACTCCAGACTCCACTTGCGGCTTCTGCAGGGCTTAGGCTTCACACCAGATCTCCGGTCTGGCAACGCGAGACGATCGAGCCATGTTAAGATCAGAGTTGGATTTGTGTCAGGATTGTTTACAGATAGCGCGGTTGGCAACCTTGCGAGAGGCATCATTTGGCCTTTGCCGTCGACTCTGTGGGTCAGTGTGATTTCTTTGGGACGATTGGAGCGGAAGGCAGGCAACGATTCCACTCGAGTAGTGGTCAAGGCACTTCTGGAGCGGGCTGATCACGTAGAGGAGCTGAATTGGGAGCCTGCTTCACCCGGAACAGTTCGGGAGCTCCAGAACGCAAGGGCCCAAATTACAGCTTTGGACTTGGATTTTTTGGTGTTCCTGGAAATCGGTTTGGAGGTGCGGAGCTTCGTGTTGGCGCACAGTCGCCTGGCGCCTTTGCAGCTGGTGACCTATGGTCATGCCTCCACCACCGGCATTCCCACGGTCGACTTCTTCGTGAGCCTCCGAGCCTTTGAGCACGACACGGCGGCGCAGGCACGGTACTCGGAGCAGCTCCTTACGTTGCCTGGGTTGCCGTACTTCCTCCCCAGCACAGTTGAGCTGGAAGATCTGAGCGACCGGCAAGCCCAGTGGAAGCTTTGGCGTGGGATGCTGGAGGGGGTCGATGGCAGCTGCCAACTGAGCCAAAGGCCTATGCGGGTCTTCCTGGTCGCGCAGACATTGTACAAGGTGGTGCCTGAATTTGATGAGGCGCTAGTGGCAATTCTGTCTGCTGATCCGAGGGCCGTTGTTGCGATTCGAGTGGGTCACCCACAGCCAAGCATACATAGGCGCATCGCCCGGAGGCTTGCATCCCAACTGGAGCCCTCTGCCATTGACCGGCTTTGCTTCCTACCAATGCAGAATGCCACCGGATACTTCTGGATTCTGAGGCACGCTTCGGTTCTTCTTGATACTTTCCCTCACGGTGGCCACACCACAACTTTGGACACCATAAGAGACTTGGCTGCCTTGGCTTCTTCATGAGTAGTAGGTCTTTTTTTGCTGCTTTTTTATGGGTTCCCAGTGCCCTTGCCCTCAGTTGACCAGGTGTGGGCGCTCCCCTCGTCTTCCTCGCCTCTGCCCACCTCGCCGGGGGCTTTGCCGCTGGCCTCTACGACGCCTTGGACGGGGAGGAGGGAGAGGCCCTGGCCTCTGCTTGCTGCGCGGCGAGAACGGTGGCGGATTACGTGGAGAAAGCGCTGCGCCTGGCCAGGGAGGCGGCATGGCGGAAGAAGGCAGATGAGTCGAAGACGTCTGTCGATCAGTGAATCATCGGCCAAATCCGTCCCTGAAGGTCTCTGAATGGATCCGACGTGCTGCGCCGAAGCATGTGTTTTACCGCACTGATGCAGCCGAAGCCTGGGCAAACCTTTTCCTCACCCGGAAGCCTCCGTTGGACCACAATTGTGTGCAAGGGGACCAGCTCTGGGAGCAGCTTGAAAGAATAAGTATGCTTGTGCATCTTGATGCACATCACCGCATGGCTTCATGTGCTGTAAGGTATTTGCAGCAGCCAGATCAATTTTCCTGGAAGCTTTTCCCTGTCATCCTCCGCCCTCGCAGCTGGTTCAGCATCTCTGCCTCTTGGATTCATTTGGGCTAGGTTGTCTCAACCCTTGTTCAGAAAGCAGCAGTGTAACCATCCGCAAAAAGGGCTTTGCTGTTGCTCACAGCTCAGAGATGCATTCAGTATCATTCAGCCCTCAGGAACCCGAGCCAGAGTCCCTGGTGAGCCACCAAGCCCTGTGGCCACGACATTATGCTCAAGCCAAGTTGGGCATTCAGGACTCTTGGCCAGACATAGTCTTGGTGCGTTTACCATGTCTATCTCGAGTTGAAGCTGCCGAGGTCAGCGAAGTCTTTGTGACTGATTTGGCCGGTCATGATGGATTGACACCTACGTTCTGTTGCACTGCACTGCCTGCGGCTGATGTCTTGGAAATGGCTCCCCAGATGAAGAGCAGAGTACGTGACGGCTCGTGGTACCTGGGTCTTGCCCAGCATTCTGCACCTTGGATACGTGGCATCTTTCCAAGTGCATGGCAGTACTTGTTCTGCGGCAATCTATCCAGAAAGCATAAGTATTTTTTTTGTGAGAGATGCTTGCCTGGAGGGCAGACCGGAGTTCTTCGCAATCTACCTCCTCACTCCAAGCCTGCAGCTGGCTGCGCTCTCTGTAGAGTTCTGCTTGGCACTGAACCGCTCCGCTGGAACGCCAGTGAGGTGTGCCACGTGGCTGAAGTCCGGTCCAGTTCCGTTTATTATTTTTTCAATTGTTCCTGGTGTTCACCAAGGTGCGGGACATAGGTATCGTGATTGCGGTGGTAGCGGCATGGGACCAACCGGGCGCCCCACAAGTGTTCAACATTGCGGTACAATTTGGAGTTGTGTATTTGGATTATCGCAAAGAGCTAAAGTCCACCGGAAAGCCCAGACTGAAATATGGAGACTTGGATGTGGGGGTTGATCCATCTTCCTGGCCCCGGGTTTTGATGGCGAACTTTTGCCATTTGGGACATGTCGTGTTTTTTAGTGGTTTCCCCCAGTGGTCGCACGTAACGGGCCTTTTGATCGACCCCCCGCGTGCCCAAGCCCGACGGCGCTTCAGGGTTTGGGCCCCTGCAGTGCCCCCGCTTGGATCCGCGTGAGCCGAGATGCGCCCGGGGCCCAGACGTGGCAAACGGAGGGCTTGGGAGTTGGCGCCCGAAACCGAATCCTAGTGGCGATCTTAGTCGTTCTACTGCCTGGTTCGATGGGTTCATGAGGCTTATGATACAGCCTATGTAATTCTGGAGGAAACCATGTTACCAAAGGAATATGATGCAGTAGTGGTATACGGCTTGCAAACTTCGATCTTCCAGCTGGTTTGGGCTGGTTTTGAGCGGAAGTACTCATATGAGTTCTGTTTTTGAGGGTACCCGTTTTGCGGGGTTAAAAAGGCAACCAAAAAAGGAAACCGCCATTTTTGGCTGGAGGGGTCCCCGAAAAAACACAGCCATATTGCTTGAGCCCAACATTCCACTTCTGGGGCGCGGCTCAGGACTGGCACCCTGATGCTCCAGTTCATGCAGGCGGCGCTTGGCGCATCGCTCCCAGCCGCCGAGCTGAAGACTGGGGACATGTAGAGGATTCTAGAGGCACGTTGCGGTGGGTCAAAACCAATGGCATCCCATTTTGGTTGGGATTGGTGAATTCACCAGCCATTTTAGAACCTATTTTAGTGCTTGGATTGGGATGTTCACTGGGGGTACGGGATTTTGACCCATGTCCATGTCGAGGAATGCACAGGCAACCTGTGGAAATTGGGGGGGGGGGGGGTGGGGAACAAGCTGAATGTTTCTTGCCTTTTGCCCTGTAAAGAGTCCATGGAAGAGGTCCCAGCTTCTGATGCTTCTGCATGTCTTGTGCTTGGCATGCGTTGATTGCCCGCGCCATTCCAAGGGGAGTGTGCTCGCAGCGCTGCTGCACCCGCTGCATGCTACGGATTTGGGGCCAGAGCTTCATGCCGACGGCTTGCGCTGAGAAAAATTAGGGAGGAGCCGGCACTTCAAAGCACATCAGCGTCGGCTTGCGAACCGAACCCCCTTCCCCCCCCACCCACCCCGAAAACCCGCGCAACGAGGAAGAGGTATGGTAGTTGTGGGGTTGGGATTGGCCCAATGACCTTTGGAATCACTTGGGTAGGTGCGCAGGGCAGCGGCTGCAGCGCGTCAGCTGAGGCTTGGTAAAAGGCGGACGTAGCGGCCATGGCCCCACCGTGCACCTGCAATGTTCCTGCCTGGCAGTTGGTTCGTGATGCAGCATGAGGAGCTCAATGGTTTGTGCTTATGGGTGGGGATGAGTATTGCAGTCACTTGCAGCCTCTGTGGGCAGTGGCCACGCATATGGTAGGTGAATGCTTATGATCGTGTCCTAGTTATCCAAGGCTGCCATGTTTTCTTCCAGGCGCCAGCACAAGATTCAAGCACCAGCTTTTCATCAGCATAGCTACAGACTTCGCAGGGATTTTTTCGGTTTTGGCAATAGACCGCCACGCCATGGAGATGCGCCTCAATGCCGCTGGACCCATCTGCGCTCCTCGGCTTTGAAGTGGAAGGTCAGCCTTGCGGTTGCGCAGCCTAGTTTAGATGTGAAGCGTCAATGCGTGGGGATCTTGACGTGGGTGTGGGTCAAAAAATAGGTACCCCAAATGGAACCCTGGTAAGTGGAAACATGGACACAAACCTGCGGTCCCCTGGTGGTTAATTTTGACCCACAGCCATGTCATGCCATGTCTTTTTTGGTGTCACAGCTGCAGGCCCGGCTTTGGCAGGACGCGTTAGATGCCTTTGTTTCTTTCAATAAATGACAATCTGACTCGCCCTCTTGTGCCAATTGCTTTGGTGGACGCTTGGCGCTGCTGTGTGACAAGCGCTTGGAAGGACAGACGTTGGCCGCGCTTTGCGTGAACTGGCCGGTGTGCATGCCTGAGCTGTGATTTGCAGAAGTCTGGCATCAAAAGTGCGGGATTCCGCCGGAGGTCAGCCCGCCGGACGGCTCGCACTTGGGACGGGGCGTGGGGGACAATGTGCCTGCCTCAGGGCTGGTGATGGTCTTGCTAGAGCTACAGGCCAAGAATCTATCGAATGCGCAATTGAGGTGCGTGACGGATTGGCGCCGCCCAGCATCTCTGCGCCGAGCTTAAGAACTGGTCCCTCGTTTTGCTCCTCGAAAGTTTAATGAACTGAGTCACCCAAAAACGAATGAGTTAGAGCTGCATGCGCAGAGTGGCCTGTCGACGACACCGTGGCATGAGTTGCCGCTTCTGCTCGTTCAGCTGGTTGCTGCCAAACAATGTTTATCATGTACAATGTACACATTCCGCATTTCAGCAGGCTTGCGGCAAACATACATTGACTGACCCGCGACACGAGTGAGGATAATGGGCATCTTAAAAGCCAGGCGTATGGCACAGCTTGAAACACAAGCGCTTCGATATTTCGAGATGGGTCGAGCAGCCGGGCTGCCATGCCTGCCTTGCCGGCCAAGCGGAAGCGGAGCAGCTCTTCGTCCAGCAGCGGCAGCTCCTCGAGCGGGGAGAAGAGCCCACAGGACCGCCTGAGGCTGGTGGCTTCGGAGTTCGAGCTCGTCAAGGACAAGGCGAGCGCCCAAAATCGAGTCCGAAGTTCTTTTTAGTCTATGACTTATATGTTTTTAGGATCTACCTGGTGTTATTTGAGTCATGCTTGTAGTGAGGGCTATGTAACCCTATTTGACCCATGTTATTGGAACCAAACGTCAATTGGTTCGGGTCGCTGCTCAGGTGGATGGCTACGTCTTGGGCCAAGCCGACCCAGAGCAGGGAGAGCACTCCGTCCACAAGACGGCGTCCTTCATCAGCCAGGATGCACCCATCCGGGCGGAAAAGCGGGCGCAGCATGTTTGGGTGGTGAAGGCAGGACAGGAGCAAGGCAAGTCCAAGTACACGCTGAGCCCAGATGCTGCCTCCGTCGATCCCCGGGACACAGCTAGAGTCTCCCGTGACAAGATCCGCTGCGACATCTGTGGGAACAAGATGAAGAAGGCCTATCGCGTTAGATGCTTTCCACGGCGCACCCCGCAGGATCTGCCTGAGGCAGAGAGCGACCGCAAGATGCTGCCAGACATATTTCTGGTAGGCATGCGCTGCATGAAAGGCCTCCTTGGGGTGCCGGGACAGAAATGTCCTGTCAGGACCAAGCTGCGATCGGACATCCGCAAGAAGCTGTTGAAGGGTACCATCTTTCAGCCAGAAGAGAAGAAAGAGAACGAAAAGGAGAAGGAAGGGAAGGACGACGAGGCGTATCAGGAGGTGGAAATCGTCCACGCGCTTCAAACTGAGCTCGCGAAAGTCATCGAGGACTGTGCAGGTCCGGAGGCCGCCTGGCGGCAGATGCAGGATACTCGCGAAGTCGGCATACGATCTGGAGCAAACTGCAGGGCCTTTGAAGAGAGACCCTACAGCGAAGAGGAGGATGTGAGCGAGGACGAAGGCACAGAGATCGAAGTGACGAAGCCTCAACGTGCACTGCCAAAGTCTCCAAAGCCGTCCATGTTTTCGGAGAATCACGAGTCTATGCTGCCGCTAGTCGCAGAGGCGCTTACTGATGTTCAGGCTCCGCATCGCATGTATGCCACGCCTTTGCAAGGGTTTACACGGCCACCGTATGTGATCGTGATCCCCACGTACGGCCGCCCAGATCGGCTGTGCCGTGAGACGCTGTCATTTCTGCGGCGCCAGAAGATTCCGCAGAATCTCATCGAGATTTGGCTGGCTCCGGGCCACGCTCCCGGCCAGGAGTTCTCCGAGATGGAGCGCTATCAGCGTGTGCTGGCACAGGACTGGCCAGATGTTCATATCAGGGTGGGTGTCAAAGGCGTGATGCAGCAGAGGTGGAGAATTGGCCTGGAACATCCAGAGGGCACCCACATTGTTTCCTTCGATGATGACGTTCCCGAGGTCTTCGAAAAAGTGGCCACCGGAACATCGCAGGATACCTTGAAACCCATGCCTCCTGGCGCCCTGGAGGCTCTCATTCACCACGCTCGTGATTTGATGCACCAGGAGGGCTCGTACATTTGGGGCTTGGCCCCCTCCGCAAATCCCATGAACATGGTCTTGCACAGAATCTCCCGTCGCAATGGGATGGTCAACGGGTTTGCATATGGCTACTTGAATCGTCACGAAGAGCGATTCAGAAGCGTGTACTGCTCACCCACTGAAGATGTCGAGCGGAGCTGCCGCTTTTATGACAAAGACGGGGTGGTGATCCGCTATTTGATGTATGCAGCTCGCACAAAATTCAAAGCCCCAGATGGCATCAACTTGCTGTACCAAAATTCTGTGGAGCGGAAGAAAGACGAAGAGCAGGCAATCATCAAGATCAGTGATGAGTTTCCTGGCTTGCTTCAGGTCCGAACAGGGGGCAGGCGGCGCAAAACTGAACAAGCAATGAACTTCACCTTCATTAGCATAGGATTGGGCCCACTCCTTCCCAATGGCGTTGCTACAAGGCCAGAGCAGAAGGCGAGGGTTGTCAAGGAAAAGGCCAAGCTGTCGAAGCAGGCTGAAGATGAGAAGCAGTTGCTCGATAAATGTGTTGCCATACAGGAGTTCCTCCTGGAACAACAGGAAGACGCAGCGACAGCTCCCAAGAGCGATGTTTCAAATGTCCAGAAGCTTCTGGAGAGCGTGATTGCTGGAGCCAAAGCAGACAAAGTGCTGTTGACTAAGAGGGCGCCAAAGTCCGCGCCGCAAGAAAAGCCGACGGCTTCCCCACCAAAGGAAGCCTTGGAGGAAGCTAAGGATGGGTCGATCTTGGAGCCTGCGAGGTCTGAGGGACCTGCGAGGTCTGAGGGACCTGCGAGGTCTGAGGGACCTGCAAGATCTGAGGGACCTGCGAGGTCTGAGGGACCGCAAGCCTTTGATCCTTTCGAAGAGGCGAGTGGCTCAAGAAGTGTAGAACTTATCTAAAGCGTGAGATGAGCTTGTTGTTTTTTCGTATGGTAAAGCACCTCCTTACAGGTTGGGATGCGACACTGCAGAATCCAGAGTTCGTTGGCGCTTTGTCTTTGCACTGTTTTGTCAGGCCGCGGGTGAAGAGACGCCGCCGCAGATGCTGATGGCATCATCGCTGGCGAAGATGTCTGCCTTCCGTGAGGAGTGGTGGATGACCATGGCCCCGGTGACTCCTCCAGAGCTGCGGCATGATCAAGTCCTGGCGGTGGACAGCCCAGATGGCACGCGTACCCCGCCCCTGGCCTTCGAGCCGGCAAGTGACACGCGGCCGCACACCGGCTCACTTAGGGAACAAAGTTGAGTGAAAACAAGCTGGGATGCATGAGTTTCATTTGAATTGTTGTCCCGGCTCACCTCACTATGCAATAGTCAACACGTGCGGTTTGCTAAGGGCGCAGCTTCAAAGGATCAACAGTGCGTCAAGCGCTGTTTCGGGGCTAAGGAATCCGTTAGACAGGTTGCCATGGTTGCAAAAAACGGGGCCCAGGATAATGACGATGATGTGGAAATCCTGGCAGTTCACATGCCGAAAAGACGGCTAGTGCCCCCGCGATTGCTTCCTCCAGATCTTCCAGGAGGGTCTATGTTGCCTCATCATGTCATCAAGCAGCCAATTACTTGGATTTGGGCAGTTGTCAAAAATATTGATCCTTTTTTGGACCTCTGTGAAAGGCAGGCCCCACATAAACCATGGCCCAAAAAGGGTGCCCATTGTTGACAACCCTCCCTCCATTTGCACGCTGAAGCATTGTTGATTTGCTTGTGCTTTTGTTGCAACCGACTTGGCAAGGAGATGATGCTGGACGAAACCCATCGTTGCACCCAGATCTGCCCACCGAGTTCTCGGACTTGGAAGATGATGATTTGGGAAGAAGGCTTCAGGACTATACAGCCAGACAAAGAAGGGTCCATGCATAGTTAATACATTGGCAGCTGACCGCGGTCAACTGGCACCATGCTTCGTAATTTTCGTGCAATTCGCATCACCCTGTGCAACAGTGCAGGTGATGCCACACGATGAGCCGTGTTTTCAACACGGGCCGTTCCTTGTTTGGCAAACAATGCATACCTCTTCGAACATGATGTGGCTGCTTGCATTGCAGTCCCATCTGAAGCAGCAGGACAAACTAGTATCGGGGAAGCAATCCTGACTATGCGCCAATTAGAAGATGTACTTGACAACGTGGTTGCCCTTGAAACCAAGCAACCCAAGTGCCAGAACCGTACCTGGGACGATATCCGAATGATACCTTGCACATTACCCCATGGTAGCATGCAGGCATGAGGCGTTTTCCTCAGCTGGGGATACTTATCCGTTTCCTTCTGAAATAGTGTTATGCATATGCCGCATGCCTGGATAAGACCTGCTATCCGCCACGCACATTTCCAGTGAAGTCGCCTTCAGGACACAGTTGATGGGAAGACAAATGGTGCCATTTAGCGGGACAGAGCCTGCAGCAATTCGATTGCGCCCCGGCAAGCATTTCTCTGCTTCACTCCATGCTTTTTGTGTCAAGAGTGACCGCCTCAGGCATTGGAATTGAAGTCGTTCGCGAGTGCAGTCAGCTGACTGCAGTGGATCATTTGATATGCCGGAAGGCTGTACATTAGAAGCTCCGTCTGTTTACGGCGCGCTGCTTGGTGCGCAACTGGTCGCTGGCTACTCTGCCAGCCTACCGACAGAGTAGCTTCTCTTAGTGCATCGTGGCACTGGGCATGCCGCGCGTCAAAGTGCCATGCACAACTCATGACCCGGAAGATGAAGTTGTGTTCCCAACAGCAAAGGCGCTATTTCATGGGCTTAACCTCGCAACACACAACAGAATGTGTGGATGCATGTGCAGACATATCTGCACGCACCCTGCGGTAGAGGAGATGTTTCAGAACAAAGCTTTAGGCACAAATCCAACTACAACGACACCCCAGCTGTAACGAGCAAACATTGGTTCCTAATTTCCGGGGTCACTGTGCAGCCAACTTTCAGATTCCTTTTTCCAGTCTATCTCGTATTTCGTTCAGCCGCTACAGCTGATCTCCAAGGAAAAGCGCCGGTCTCGCGCGAGCTTTGTGCTTGGGACTCAGCAGTGCGCATGAGAAGTGAACCTCACTTTGAAATCCAACTTACTTTCATGGTGGATCAACAACCAGAACAAGACAGGGTGATTGTGGTAGATTCATGCGAGAGAGGTGAGGGCTTGCTCCTTGACTCCTTGACCCATCAATAGATGAGGCACCTGTAGTTATCGTATTTGATTGAGCCAGTAGCTCATGTCCCGGTGCACTTTCCATGGCATGATGCCACCGCGCGGTCGAATGCACTTCCAGGTCAGAGCATAGCGGGGCACTGAGAAGCGTAGCATCGAGTCCAATACAGCACGCGAGCAACGAACGAGCGAGGTGTCCTTGAAGAGCGGCAGTCCGACAACGACAAACAGGTGCGATCATTTCAAGGGGCGGTTTGGGTGATGGGGGCAATGGGTGGGGGTGCTGGGTGGGGGTGATGGTGGGGCTGATGGTGGCGTGGAGGAACACTCGTGCTTTTCACGTGACATGTGTTGCTTATTTTTGCTGCTGTGCTTGCTTCTTCGTTTTGATGCTCGGCTTTGAAGGCAGCGTGGCAAAGCTGTGCCCTGTGGCAATTGTTTTCAAGCTAACGCAAGGGATCGCATCCTTCCGTCAGCCCATGGAACCTCTGAAAGGCCTTTGGCTGTGGCAAGGATTCTGGAAGCCGTCCAGAGCCCATACGACGAGGGCACAGGGAGTAGAGAAATCCTGAGCTCAATCTTCACAACCATGTTGGCACAAAAGGAATGGGTTGGGCGATTCTCCAAATGACCAAAGAATTACCTGATGCCAAAGCCGGGGATGCCGAGGATGCAACACCAGCTGAGGAAATGCAAGGTTTCTACTTGCAAAGCAAGCAAACACTGGCAAAACCTAACCTGCAGTTTTTTTGCGATGGAGTTGTTTTTTCTGTTCTTTTTTTCCGCGTTTGGCTTCTTGGCTTCTTGGCTTCTTGGCTTCTTGGCTTCTTGGCTTCTTGGCTTCTTGTCTTCTTGGCTTCTTGGCTTCTTGGCTTCTTGGCTTCTTGGCTTTTTGGGTTTGGCTTTTCGCATCTTCTGCATTCCCAGTTCCTTTTGCGGCTTTTGCGGCTTTTCGCTGGTTTATGCGGCTTTTGGTGGCTTTGGCTGTTCGCATCCTCTGCTTTCCCAGTTCCTCTCCGGGCTTTTTGGCTTTTTGCACCCCCGCTACTTTAAAAAACAATGGCAGAGAGTTAATTGCATCCCTATTTGAATCATCACTTTTTTCGAACATCCAGTTTCGCGAGAAAATGCTGTAAACTACGACATTTTATGTAGTCGAGTATGTATGTATGGCGGGAGTCACCCCCGCCAACCCTCCCCCCCCCCCCCCCCGGTTCTTTTTTTATATTCTATCGCACCCTTTTCTTGAATCATTGCACCCCTGATTGAATCCTCATTTTTGCAAACATCATGGGGGGGGGGCTGCCGCCCCCACCTGTTCGAATCATCACTTTTCCGATCATCCAATTTCGCGAGAAAATGCTGTAAAATACGACATTTCATGTAATCTATGTATGTCTGTCTGTCTGTCTGTCTGTCTGTCTGTCTGTCTGTCTGTCTGTCTGTCTGTCTGTCTGTCTGTCTGCATGTATGCGCTTCTTCGAACATCATAGGGGAGTCCTCCCCGCCAACCCCCCCCGCCCCCCCCTGTTTTCTTATATTCTGCCGCACCCTTTCTTGAATCCTTGCACCGGGGGGTTGCCGCCCCCACCCAACCCCCCCACTTGTTAGATTTTTTACACTATTTGGATCTCTTCGAAAGTCATGGGGGGGGGCTGCCGCCCCGCGCAACCCCCCCGCTACCTTTCAGTTTGTTTTACATTATTTGAATCATCCCTTCTTCGGAAGTCATGGGGGGGGGGCTGCCGCCCCCCCCCCAACCCTCCCGCTACTTTTTAGATTGTTTTACATTATTTGAATCTTCTTCGGAAGTCATGGGGGGGGCTGCCGCCCCCCCCAACCCTCCCGCTACTCTTTATATTTTTGTACTATTTGAATCATCACTTCCTCGAACATCATGGGGGGGGCTGCCGCCCCCCCCCCCCCCCCCCCCAACCCCCCCGCTACTTTTTAGAATTCTTTACAGGAAAAAAAATGCACCTCTATTCGAATCATCATTTTTTCGACCCGTCAACCCGCCCGCACCTTTCGATTTGTTTACCCACGATTTGTTGGTGATGCTGGGGATGTTGGTTGAACACGATGTTGACGTCTAGTGTAAATACGTCAATTTCGCGAGACAATGCTGTAAAATAGGACATTTACTGGCCAAGACGAAAAACTCAAAAAACATAAAATAAAACAAATAAATACATCCGCACCCTTTTGCGAGCCCCAGATTTTGAGCCCAAGCTTTTGCAAAGGATTCCCCAAGGAATACGCACATTCCCCTACCATCTACACCCTCGACCTGCGTTGGCGGCTTTTTGCATGCGATGTTGTGCCAGCTTAGCAAGCCAGGCTGACTCGCCTTCATCTCCTGTGAGAGCAGTCCGGAAGGCGCACTGTGGTAAGATCCAAAAGCATGCACATGGGATTTTGCCCTTCGGACATGCCATGCAAAGACCTTGATTGTTGTTGTGGTCAGTCAGTTAGCAAGTGATGTTTTTTTTGCTTGAATTCGATCCGACTCAGGGCAGCGTGACTGCGACAACCCGTGCACGGCTTTTGGCCGACAGCGACAGAGTGAGCCTTAGCACACGTGAACTACTGGAGGCCAAGAACTGCCCGGAGGTTCAGAAAACCAAGCCCCTGCAGCCCGGTTTGTTCGGCCGGGGAGGCAAAGAGCTACAAATCCAACGCACGCACGTCCTCCACACATCCTCGCACAGTTCGCCTTTCAAGGTTGCCTTGGGTCCATCCTTCCATCCACCATGCGAACGAGCTTTGTGCAAATGCACGCCACCAAAGACATAGACGTTCAAGGTCCAAGGAAGTAAGCATTGAGTTGAGTCACGAAAGGATTCTGCACAGCCGCGAGATTTGTACACTGTTTGTTGCATGTACTCGAAGGCAACAACGGCATTGTCTATGTGGCCTGCAAAAATCCGCGTGTGCTCAGGTGATGGCACGGGCCAGGCCCCGAGCGCTGAGCCTTGTATGTCTTTCCCATGGTCCTTCTTGGCGTGCCCCCTTTTGTCCACCTGCTGGTATGTGTTTTGGCATGTCTCCTGCAAAATGCTGGGAGATGTGGGTTCTCAATCAGACTCTAATGCACCTTCTTTGTGTGAGTGTGTGTTCCTTGTCCGAGGCCCAGCAAAGGCGCAGGCCCCAGCAACTTGAGCTCGGGAGCCAGCACGATTCGCGCTAAAACTTGCTGGCGTAACTTCGGAACAGTGAGGTGGTCATGGAAGTAACTTTTCTTCCTCCCAAACACAAGCAGTCAAGATATGAGCTGTACAGCAAGATTCATTTCGACTTGACATGCCTAGCTGCTGAGCAATCCAGGCGCCAATCTCTTGACAATGTGGGCCCAAAACAGGAGTTGGTTGTTGATTGTACTCATGTTGATTTCGTCCGCATATCTGTGGACCAACACTTGACTGAGGCAGCCGTTTCTGACTGCCAACTGATTTTGCTTCACCTTCTAGAGCATGTCAGAAGACTAGGGGCAGATGACAGTGCAAGGTTTTTGTCCAGACAATAAATGCCGTTTTGTGGCCAAGGCGACAAGCGGGAAGAAGAAGCCTACCAGGCTGGAGCTTGCCCCGGGGCAATCGCGTGATGAACATACACAGGGCACAGTGAAGCATGTATGACGGATGCGTGAGACACACGCACCGACATACATACATGCATGCATGCATGAATACACACATACCAAAATGCATACATTAATACAAACAAACCAACAAACACAAATGATCAAACAAAAAAACGAAAATACCTACCTACCTACCTACCTACCTACCTACCTACATACATACATACATACATACATACATACATACATACTCACATATACACACAGACATACACACACACACCCACATACACACAGACATACATTATACATAGATACATAGATACATAGGTACATGTATAGATAGATAGATAGATAGATAGATAGATAGATAGATAGATAGATAGATAGATAATAGATAGATAGATAGATAGATAGATACATAGATAGATACATAGATACATAGATACATAGATACATAGCTACATAGATACATAGATACATTGATCCATAGATACATAGATACATACATACATGCATACGTACATACATACTTACATACATACATACATAAATATGTACGTACGTACGTACGTACGTATATACCTACACACCTACATACCTACATACCTACATACCTACATACCTACATACCTACATACCTACATACCTACATACCTACATACCTACATACCTACATATTATATATATATATATGCTACATATCCTACATACCTACATACCTTCTTTTGTGGGGCACACGCACACACATTCCACACATGATGAGAAAGCCATGAGCCACACTCGTGCAGCTCTCATGCAGCGTGCAGATATGCTATGCACGGAGCTGTTCTGTGGAGAAGCATCAGAGCAGCATCCCGGCGGTGCGACTGTCAGGCAATCGTGAGCACCAATGCAGCAAGTCGTGTTTGAACAGGCCACAGAATGAGCACGAGCTTGAAAGTGTGCGTTGGAGCATCCAAAGTGCACTTCGTGACCTTATTGAGTCGCACTTTGCTTTGAGCACTACGTTCCTCCCAGACAGGCCTCACATAAGCTATCGCTCCGGCGGCGTGCAACAAATATTGCTAAGCGCGGACCTTGCCAAGACTTAGTTTAGTATCGGCAATACTAAATTCATTACTGCCAATGCTTAATCTCAGATTTCCAGAACTTAGTTTAGTATTGCCAATGCCACAACATAGTATTGCCAATACTGATTTATTATTCCCAATTTGGAATATTAGATTTTCGGTACTGTGTTCAGTATTGGCAACAGTAAGTTTGCATTGCCATCGCTTCATCTCAGATTCCCAGTGGGTCTGACGTGACGCGGTGAGACGACAAACTGCAGCACAGCCGGGCTGTTACGGGGGAACAGCGAGTCTCAAGACTGAAATTATAGACAAGTTGCAGTGCAATGATCTTCCCAGGAGATTTTTTTTCAATGCCAAGCGATACAACACAATACGTGGAAGCACAAGCAATTCTATCATGGGTCTTTGCCGGTAGGATTATTCCTCAAAGGAAGATCCGGCAAGCAAATGCAGGACGGAACTCATTGATATGTTTCAGTACCTGACACAACAGCACACGAGATATGCCAAATGTGGAAGAAGCTACACATGCTTCCTGTCGCGGGCAATGCATGTTGTGAATGTTCATGCCATACGCACATCATGTCGTATCATGTCCATGCCTGTTGAGCCGACTAGGAGCAATGTGAGAGCAAAGAAAAAACACAGAAAAAAGATAAAGACAGACAGAGCGAGCCAGTGTGTTGTTGCATGATGTCTGGGTGTCGACCCGAGCATGTTGTCTTTGGTTTTCCATGTTTGCCTTTGGATCTTCTGGTCGCTATGGTTTGTGCAGGCCAGCCAAGAAGCAGACATCGGAGCTGGCTTCAGAGGATGGAGAGTCAGATGCCTCTTGGATAGAGCCGCTTGTGAGTTTCTGCTTTCTGCTAGTGTTGGGGGGGCCGGTGGATGAGTGAAGTGTAGCAGATGCTGCCGATACAATGCTTAGTTTGTATGTATGCGTATGGCGCTGAGCACGTCTGAAACACTGTCCTGGTTGGCCCAGGTCAGCTTTCGCAGCAAGTCAGGCAGTTGCAAGCTGAGTGTATGGACATGAATTGGGGCCCTCAAGCATGAATGGCGGGAGAGTGACCCAGATCGTCTTGCAGCCGCCCGTGCGTGCGAGTGTGTGTTTGTGTGTGTTCGTGCGGATCCAGCTTTTGAGCGCGTCCATTTGAGTCAGTGAGGCCCAAAGAGGCAGAAGGAGGGAGCCCAGGCGCAACGTGCGGCGGATGTGGCCCTTGGCTTGCCGTGGTTCGTCTAGGGGGCTTTTGAGAAGCTTTCAAGAGGCTTTTCAGATACTGACATTATGGAGTATTGGACCGCAGCGGTTGCAAACTGTCATGATGGTTACGACGTCACCTCCGTTCAGGTCAAAGAGGATCAGCGGCGGAAGCCATCACCTGATGATCAGCGGGAGTCTTCTGGTCGCAGGCAATGCATGTTGTCAATACTCACGCAACATGCATATCATGTTATCATGCCCATGCCTGTTGAGCCGACTCGAAGCAATGCGAGAGACACAAGGAAGATACAGACAGAGAGAGAGAGAGAGAGGGAGAGAGAGGCAGAGAGAGGGATAGAGAGAGATGCAGAGAGAGAGAGAGAGGCAGAGAGAGAGAGAGAGAGCGACAGAGAGACAGGGGGTTAAGTATCGAGTCAGGGTGGTTTCTGCGTGTCTGACCCGATCATGTTGTCTTTGGTTTTTTATGTTTGCCTTTGGATCTTCTGGTCGCTATGGTTTGTGCAGGCCAGCCAAGAAGCAGACATCGGAGCTGGCTTCAGAGGATGGAGAGTCAGATGCCTCTTGGATAGAGCTGCTTTGAGGTTCTGTTTTCTTCTGGTGTTTTGGGGGCCGGTGGATGAGTGAAGCGTAGCGGAGGCTGCCGATACAATGCTTAGACTGTATGTATGCGTATGGCGCTGAGCACGTCTGACACACTGTCCTGGTTGGCCCAGGTCAGCTTTCGCAGCAAGTCAGGCAGTTGCAAGCTGAGTGTATGGACATGAATTGGGGCCCTCAAGCATGAATGGCGGGAGAGTGACCCAGATCGTCTTGCAGCCGCCCGTGTGTGTGCGAGTGTGTGTTTGTGTGTGTTCGTGCGGATCCAGCTGTGAGCGCGTCCATTTGAGTCAGTGAGGCCCAAAGAGGCAGAAGGAGGGAGCCCAGGCAACGTGCGGCGGATGTGGCCCTTGGCTTGCCGTGGTTCGTCTAGGGTTTGAGAAGCTTTCAATAGGCTTTCCAGATACTGACATTGTGGAGCATTGGACCGATTGGTAGCAGCGGTTGCAAACTGTCATGACGGTAACGACTGCAACTCCGTTCAGGCCAAAGAGAATCAGCGGCGGAAGCCATCACCTGATGATCAGCGGGCGTCTTCTGGTCGCAGGCAATGCATGTTGTCAATACTCACGCAACATGCATATCATGTTATCATGCCCATGCCTGTTGAGCCGACTCGAAGCAATGCGAGAGACACAAGGAAGATACAGACAGAGAGAGAGAGAGAGAGAAGGAGAGAGAGGCAGAGAGAGGGATAGAGAGAGATGCAGAGAGAGAGAGACAGAGAGGCAGAGAGAGAGAGAGCGACAGAGAGACAGGGGGTTAAGTATCGAGTCAGGGTGGTTTCTGCGTGTCTGACCCGATCATGTTGTCTTTGGTTTTTTATGTTTGCCTTTGGATCTTCTGGCCCCTATGGTTTGTGCAGGCCAGCCAAGAAGCAGACATCGGAGCTGGCTTCAGAGGATGGAGAGTCAGATGCCTCTTGGATAGAGCTGCTTTGAGGTTCTGTTTTCTTCTGGTGTTTTGGGGGCCGGTGGATGAGTGAAGCGTAGCGGAGGCTGCCGATACAATGCTTAGACTGTATGTATGCGTATGGCGCTGAGCACGTCTGACACACTGTCCTGGTTGGCCCAGGTCAGCTTTCGCAGCAAGTCGGGCAGCGTCAAGCTGAGTGTATGGACATGAATTGGGGCCCTCAAGCATGAATGGCGGGAGAGTGACCCAGATCGTCTTGCAGCCGCCCGTGTGTGCGAGTGCGAGTGTGTGTGTGTGTGTGTGTGTGTGTGTGTGTGTGTGTGTGTGTGTGTGTGTGTGTGTGTGTGTGTGTGTGTGTGTGTGTGTTTGTGTGTGTGTGTGTTTGTGTGTTCGTGCGGATCCAGCTTGTGAGCGAGGCCCAAAGAGGCAGAAGGAGGGAGCCCAGGCGGAACGTGCGGCGGATGTGGCCCTTGGCTTGCCGTGGTTCCTCTAGGGGCTTTTGAGAAGTTTTCAAGAGGCATTCCAGATACTGACATTATGGATCATTGGACCGATTGGCAGCAGCAGCAACTCCTCCGTTCAGGCCAAAGAGGATCGGGGGCGGAAGCCATCATCTGATGATCAGCGGGAGTCTTCTGGTCGCAGGCAATGCATGTTGTCAATACTCACGCGATATGCGTATCATGTTATGTCATGCGAGAGAGAGAGAGAAACAGAAAGCGAGGGAGAGAGAGATGTCAAATATCATGCTGCGCTACTTGTCCCTTGTACATGCATGATGTACACTACCCGACCGCAGGCCTTGAGTCTACCAGGAAAAGAGTGCATGCTGGCTAACTACATTTGTGTTTGTGACAACATAAACAACACCTGCACTTGTAGTAAAGTATCGACGTATTTTAACGTGGTAGCGGAGCTGAGATCCTAAACATAGGGGAGCTCCAGTAACAGCAGTAAGTACTACAACTGCACAGGCAACCACATGCCCAACTACTACGACATGTCAGGAGAACCAGCAGCAGCATCAGCACAACCAACTACAGGAGCAGACAACGGGCCCACAGCAGAGGAGACAATAGGAGCCACAACTACGGGAACAACACAGGAGCAGGAAGACGTCCAAAGGCTACACAAATACAAACTGCCACCACCGTTCTTCACTGGTGACTACTCACAGTACGAAGAGTGGCTGTTCAAACTACAAGCATACCTCGGACTCATCGACCGAGACTTCGACATGGTACTACAACTAGCACAAGCAGCTACAAGACAAATTGAAGATGCAGACATCAGAGCCCACATACGCGACCCTACACAGGCAGCAAAAGCAGTAGACCTCTCACGAGATCTACACTACATCCTCATCAACATCTGCCAAGGTGCAGCAGCTACAGTGGTCAGACAAAACCGCTACAATGCCAATGGATGTGAAACACTACGGCTTTTGCACGGCAGGTTCAGCCTACCAGTAGGAACACGCAGCGTTGGCTACCTCACCAAACTACTGGAACCTACATTCAATGAAGCACAATTTGAAGAACAATTCCTACAGTGGGAGTATGACATCAACCGCTACGAGAAAGACAACGGCACAGCGCTACCAGATGGAGTGAAGATTGCAATGCTACTCAACAAGACCAAAGGAGCACTTCAACAACATCTCCAACTACGTGCTGGACAGATCACGAACTACAACGAGATCAGAGTTGTCATCCTGGACTACTACAAGACCATATCTGCATTCTCAAGAGCGAGCTCAGCAGTTGGCGCAAACTACAATGGTGGAACAGCACCCATGGACGTGGACAACAATTGGAGGAAAGGAAGAAACTACAAAGGCAAAAGCAAATATGGAGGCAAAGGACCCTACAAAGGAAACAAAGGAAAAGGCAAGTACAGAAGCAAAGGCCACTACAAAGGACTCGACAAAGGCAGCAAAGGAAACTACAACAAAGGAGGACACAACAAGAGCAAAGGAAAAGGCTACTCAGGACCCAAAGGATATGGATCAAGCAAAGGCTACAAAGGCCAAGGAAACTACAGCAAATCAAAAGGAAAAGGAAACAACAACTACACAACATGCCATCGATGTGGCAAGCCTGGCCACTGGGCACAAGACTGCAGAGTGCCAGTGTGGCACATAGGAGAAGGAGAAGAACTACATCCGCTAGAACAAGAACAAGCAGATCATGACAACAATGAAGAACTACCTCAGGATGTGAACGACACTTGGGACTGGTACTACGAAGGAGAAGAAGGACAACACGAGGTGAACTACATGGAGGAGAACTCAAACGACTACGACTATGACAACAGCTGGGGTTGGAATGACAACAGCTATGAGGACACAGCAAACTACATTGGAGGCATCAACGAGTCACACCTTACCATTGGACACAACTCACGACTACACAAGCACAAATCCAAATCACTACTTGGCAAGAGAACGACACACACAACATCATGGAACGACCACAGCAAGAGCTTTCAACAATTCCTACAAGAAGACAACACACAGCCACACTTTGACATAGCGGCAGCAAGACAACAACAAAGGAACAAGAAGATTGAGGACACTATCATACACTACATCATGTACTCCAACTTCAAGTCATACCACCACCTGTTGATCGACTCAGGAGCATCTACACATGTTTGCCCGA
The DNA here is from genome assembly GCA_963377175.1 of Effrenium voratum. Lineage (NCBI taxonomy): Eukaryota > Dinophyceae > Suessiales > Symbiodiniaceae > Effrenium > Effrenium voratum. Next base: position 186,677 of record CAUJNA010003806.1, read on the forward strand.
AGGACTACGCACCAGACCTACCGCTACGACCTTGTGGAGAATCGGTTCCACAACTCTACACGGTTACAAACAAGAAGATTCCTGTCTACGGCATCAAGTACGTTCCCTACAAGCAGGACAACTTCAGGATCATGATACCCTACTACGTTTGTGATGTGAAGTATCCAATCCTCAGTGCATCAAGACTACTTGATAGAGGATATGGACTTGACTTCACTCCACGACACTGCACCATCACACATGGACAACAACAAGCACACCTCATAAGACACTCAGGACTTTTCTACCTACGAGCAGAGAAGATCGACATCCCTACAGGATTCGACATCTACCCAATGACTACAGACAATGGAAAATCCATTGCTGTGATTCAACCTACGGAGAAAACAGTACAACAACAAGAACAAATTGCACCACTCACCCACACAGACCAAGGACTACGACAGATCCTTGGTGGAAACACTGACTACTGGAAACTTGATGGTGACTACGCCGTCAGAGTACACAAACGACCACGCAAAGCATTATTCACACCACACAACAGCGGTTGCCCAATACCTGAAGGAGAACTAGATGATTGGCGACTAACCATCATCAACAGACAAGGGCAAGAGCAAGAACAACTACAAGAGAACCCAACACAACTTTCCAAGCAAGAACTACAACGAAGACTAGAAGGTGACAACTGGACTGGAGAAACCAGATTCAGAAGAAAGATAACACCTACACGCAGAGCAACATCAAAGACCACACCAACAAGGCAGAGCTCACAACCACAACGGCTAATGGACACACCACCAACCAGATCAAAGATCCAACTACGAGCACCACAAAAGATATGGAGACCTAAAGCAGCGCCTTCTACAAATCTTGACACCACACAACCAAAGGAGACAATCCACAGACCACTCACAGCACAGGAGGACAACCAAGACTACTGGGAAAGACAAGGTGAATACTGGATAAGACACCACACAACACTTAGAACAACTCTATTCACTCCAACAGATGGACCAGGATATCCACCAATCAGCACACTTGAACCTCACAGAACTACAATCACTCACAACCACTTTGGAGAAGTTTCGCAACGCAAAGATGACTGGACAGTCATGGGCAACGCAGCACTACCATTTCAATGGAAAGGAACAACAAGGTTCACCGTGAAGAAAGACTACGAGTACATCCAGGAGAACCACGATGAGGAACAACAACACGAGCATCATGAAGCACACAGAGCAAGAGGACTACGCCAACCGCAGCAGCCCACTCCACAACAAATAGCAGAACACAACTTGACACACCTACCACGCAGAAATTTGTGTCCAATGTGCGTTCAAGGCAAAGGACGCCAGGACAACTACAAGAAACAACAATCACGACAACCCATCATCCAAGTGGATTTTGCCTACATCAAATCACAACAAGATCCGAAGACCATACCAGTCTTAACAGCAGTTGATGTTACTACACAACTGTGCATGGCGGTATTGGTTCCGGACAAACCATCAATGACTACATGATCAACAACCTACAAGCATTCATCTTTGAATGCGGAAGAACACACGGCATACTACAAAGCGACAACGAAGACACACTCAATGCACTACTAAAAGCAACAGCATCTAAAGTCGGCTCAATGACTGCACGACATTCACCATCCTACAGCAGCAACAGTCAAGGAAGCGTTGAGCGACTACATAGAACACTTCTCGGTCGTCAAAGCTCAGGTTGAAAGCAACTTCAGCATGACGATGTCCACAAAGCACTGTCTACTACCTTGGATAGTACGACATGCAGCATGGACGGTAAATCGCTACGTCATTCACTCAGACGGCTACACAAGCTCTGAACGCCGCTGGGGAAGAAACTACGAGCGAGCAATCTGCGAATTTGGCGAGACACTACTTTACCTTCCACCACAACGCAAGAAACTTCCAAAAGCAGACCTACGGATGCAGAAATGCATCTGGCTCGGAAAAGTTTCCGAAACCGGAGAAAACTACGTCGCAACGGAATCAGGCGTACAAAAGGTACGAACAGTACGGAGACTACAACCGGACTTCAAATACGACCTCGCACTGTTGAACAAAGTTTCCGGCACACCATGGGCACCACGACGGAACACCTACAACCCATCGTTCGCAACACTGTTGGATACGCAACTACAACCGTCAGAGAAAAGAAGGTCCACGCAAGATTTCGGACAACAAACGAACGCTACGGACGACATCGTTGCGGAACCCGCAACAAAACAACAACGCACTACACCACCTCCACGACTTCCGTCAACATCGACGTCAAGTTCACGACCACTACCGGATAGTCCTATGGCTACTTCACCAACCGGACGACAACATCCACCACTACCAGCACCACCTCGACAAACACTACGACGTTTAACTCCGGAAGAAGTAATGCAACCAACTAAAGCACAGAAGACCTCAAAGGACACTACAATCAGATCAACGGAGCAAGCAACCAAAGAACCACCACCACTACGACAGAAAATCAACGCAGTGACACTTCCCAACGGAAAATCCATCACCCCCTACACAAACGACGACACCTCAGAAGACCAACCCATAATCTTCGACAACGAAGGTTACGACGAAACACAACTACTGGAAGGAATGAAACACGAGTCAAACCAAATGAAGCTACATGACGTCTACGACGAAGTAGATGCGTCTACCGTCGACGACAACGTCATCAGAGAAGCGATACCTACAAGATGGGTACACAGAAAGAAAGGACCAGGAGTACGAAGCCGAATCGTCGCAAAAGGCTACACAGAGAAGATCGAGGACGAAGACTCCGTCTACGCCTCTACACCAATGTTCACGACACTCCGGACACTTCTCGCGCTACAAATGTCACGACCAAACTGGATAGCGCGACTAGGCGACGTCTCTACAGCATTTCTACACGCACCCCCGCAAAAGACCACGACGGTAAACATCGTGACGTCTACCTTTGGCCACCTAAAGAACTTTGTCCACAACAGGACAAAATCTGGCGACTAAAGAAAGCCATGTATGAACTACGCAGTTCACCAAAAGCATGGCAGGACTACCTGGCTGAAGTGTTACAAAAGCACAGAACCTAACGTCTACACCAATGCGACTCGCGACTGCTACATCGTGGTCTACGTGGATGACCTCTTGGTACTTGGTGACAAGACTACTGTCGACTCCACCTTCGAGGCCATCCAGAAGCAGGTCCTACTCAAGCACATCGGCTACCTCGAACCTGGCAAACCACAACAATTTCTTGGAAGAAACATCGACCACTTTGGCAACTACTGCAATCTTGGACTAAAGGACTCCTACATCGACAACATGATCGAGGAGTCTGGAATGAACAACTGCAACTCAGTGAACACTCCAGGAATTGCACACTACAAACCAACAATAGAAGATGAAGCACTACTTGACCACGAACAACACAAAAGGTACAGAAGGATTGTTGGCAAACTTCAATGGTTAGCACACACACGACCAGACATTGCATACTCCGCAAAAGAACTAGCACGAGACCTCACAGCACCTACAGAACTTTCACAAAAGAGAGTCAAACATCTACTACGCTACTTGCACGGCACCAAGCACTACAAATTTACCATAGAACCAACAACAACGCTCAGAGCAAACACCAACAACATCCTGGATCTCGACGTTCATGTCGATGCCGACTGGGCAGGATGCCCTACTACCAGGAAATCAACTTCAGGTTTCAACATCATCTTTTTAGGAACAACAGTTGCATTTGGCAGCAGAACACAAGCAGCAGAACACAAGCTACAATAGCACTCAGCTCAGCAGAGTCTGAACTCTACGCCATTTGCACAGGATTTAATGAGGGACTACACCTCAGAAATTTCCTACTTGAAACCAACATTTGCAGCAAGAAACCTACGCATCCACACAGACTTCACAGCAGGCAAGAGCATTGCTACACGACAAGGCACTAGCAAACGAGCGAAACACATCGACCTTAAATTTCTCTACACACAAGACCTCATCAAGCACGACATCATCAGAATCCTCAAAATCAACACACTACACAACACCTCAGACTTGTTCACAAAATACATCAGCAAAGAAACACTACAGAGGCTCATACAGAGCATTGGCATACGCGTTTAGCACTACGAACAACAACTGTTTCACAACTGTTTCACATCAACCACAACAGTTTGTATATGGCCATATGTAGCTACTTGCATGTAAGTAACAGTAACAGTAACAGTAACTACAAGTCACAGTAATTGTAACCACCAGTAATTTGCACTTGCACGTTTGGCGGCTTTTTGGCGGCTTGGGGCAACATTACATGTTGTTTTGTTTTACTACATGCCCGCATGTGCTTTTGTGAGCTAACATTGGCTCACTACTGTCTGCCCCGTTTCACTGCATCTCGATAGGCCGAACTACCAGCAATGGCTGGAACTACGCCCATGGATGCGACTACGCTGAATGTCATGCCGATGGAGGTTACTACATCAGCTCCAGAGGCTACTCTGCCCGTCGAACAACAGGCTGACATCACTACACCGGACCGTGTTTCCACACCACCAGATCGACAGAATACTACCGACTCCAGCAGCATGGCCACTTTGGCCACACCACTACCTGAGGCACACAACGCCCTCAACTACAACTTCAATCACCAACTACCCACACCTGCACCTTTCTACAGACCCGACGACATTTTGGCACATCTCACTACTGTTGAGAACAACATCCCTGACACTCCAGCGATCGACCCGGCACAGAACTACTTCAGGATCTACGTGGCTTTGACGCTAGAGGAATTTCAACTACTCAGTCAACAACAAACTACGCCCATTCCCGAGCTCAACTACAACCTACCAATTCACGACCTACCCTCAGACATTCGGATGCCAATTTACGACTCACTACCTCTTCACCTACGTCTTTCAGAGGCAGTCAACTTCTACTACTACAACCTGACATCACTACACCTCACAACCCAGTACATCAACTCGATGGTCATTGTCCAACTACACCTTCCACAAGAAGTTCTACTACGATTTGTCAGTGCTGGACAAGTCACTAACTTCTCCCGCGACTTCGTGAGCCACATGATCTCCATCACCGACAAGCACCACCTTCCTACACGCCAACTACATCAACGACTACACCGAATCAACTACGATTTGGACCAAATCACCACTACATTCAACCTATCCAACAACTTCATTTGGAACTACCACATGCCCTTGTACCTACCCGAACTACTCAACTACTTCGACCAACCACAACAACTTCAAGACCACCACTACAAGTCCATCAACACGATTCTACACAAAAGTGCCACCTACTACGGCATCACCCTACTCACGGCTACGAATCTTTCCATGCAACACAAACTACTACTCCACTACTTTCTCACTACAACCGGCCAAGCACTTGCACCACCGGAGTGCGACTACAACCGTCTCCGTGGCGGTCCAGACTTCCTCAACACATTCACTACCAACCACTATGCAGGCTTGGACTACCGCGTCGGCCAAGTCCAGAACTACCGAGTCCACCACTGGACTAAGCACACCTGATCTACAGGTGAAACTACAACTACTTGCTGTACTACGTCATCGTACTACGAGATGACTGAGAGCCACTTAGGGTTCTTGCACAGCAACTTCACATTTGATCATTTGAAGGTTAGTTGAACTACAGACAGCAGCGCTGTAGATACCTACCTTCGGTCATTTTTTAAGAGACTACATGCCTGTTCGCTACAGTAGCATCGGCAAACAACATGTGCATTCGTTTTTGCCACTACTGTCAATACCACCTTTTGGGTCTATGGTTAAAAGGACACTACAAGGTCTTTTAACCAAGGGGCCGTGTCAAATATCATGCTGCGCTACTTGTCCCTTGTGCATGCATGATGTACACTACCCGACCGCAGGCCTTGAGTCTACCAGGAAAAGAGTGCATGCTGGCTAACTACATTTGTGTTTGTGACAACATAAACAACACCTGCACTTGTAGTAAAGTATCGACGTATTTTAACGAGAGAGAGAGAGAGAGAGAGAGAGAGAGAGAGAGAGAGAGAGAGAGAGAGAGAGAGAGAGAGAGAGGGAGAGAAAGAGAGAGGGAGAGAGGCAGAGAGGCAGAGAGGGAGAGAGGGAGAGAGGGAGAGAGGAGGAAGAAAGAGAGAAAGAGAGAAAGAGAGAAAGAGAGAAAGAGAGAAAGAGAGAGAAAGAGAGAAAGAGAGAAAGAGAGAAAGAGAGAAAGAGAGAAAGAGAGAAAGAGAGAAAGAGAGAAAGAGAGAAAGAGAGAAAGAGAGAGGGAGAGAGGGAGAGAGGGATGGAGGGACAATGAGCGGTGATGAGAGAACTTTGCATTTGTTTCTGGATTTGTCGGTCTTTGCGTGTGTGTGTTCAGGCCAGCTCAGAAGCAGGGTTCGGAAATGGCTTCAGAGGATGAAGAGACAAATGCCACTTGGACTTCAATAGTTTGCTTGATGTACTCGTACCGGGTTGTACTGAATGTCGACAATGCAGAGGTCGACCCCTGAAAATTCACTCAAAATAGCCGGACATCACTTTTTCAGCATGGCTCTTGAATTTTGATAAACGGTCAAAAGGGATGACGGGCAAGGAAGCACAATTGGCTTCATGGAAAACAGGTTCTATCTGTCATGATCACTTTAGCTGATTCTTTGAGATGCATGCCTTTTCTTGTTTGTTTTTCGAAATCTACATTTGCAGGTTCTGTCAGCTGTCATGATCTTCACGCGAGTCGTTCCGAGTATTCCGACAGGGTGGGTTGCATGTCGTGATCCAACACACGGCGTCTGAAAAAGGTTCGGGGCTAAGGCAACCTTCTGCTGCTTTGTGCTGACCCCCTCAGGCGAATATGCATGGTATCATATTGAATCCAATATGATGGGTGGGGTTGGCTCTGCATTTTTGGCATCCAGATCTTGAACTTGATCAAGCGAGCTATATGATTGCGTTAGTTCCTGGGTGGGGGTTCTGCATTTTAGCATCTAGATTGCGGAGCTGATCGCCTCAACGAGTACAGACCAATACTATTGATTAGGGTTTGCTTGATTAGTGTTTGCTTGATTAGGGTTTGCGTATTTTGCTTGTACTTCAACAATTAGGTTCTCTTTCGACGTTTCTTTTATCCTTCTTTGCTCTGTCTTCTTCTTGTATCAGTTACCTTCTTCCAAGTTTCTCTTTTCGGCAGCATCAGACGCTGGGTGCTCAAAGATCAAGTTCATCGCAAACACGTTGAAACATTTAACGCATGTTTGAACAGGTGCCCTGATGCTAGCTTATGTTTAAACATATGTGCAGTTGGGCCAGGGATTGAAGACCTTGGCATTGGTTCGCAAAATCGCAGCTTTTTGTGGCTAGTGCCACAGAGGGCTGGCAATGGAGAGCCACCGTGACCAGTTTGCGATTTTCTTGATGCGGGCTTTGTTCAAACTACGTCTAAACGGCCAAGTTTAATCCTGTTTGAACGGCGCCGGAAGCGAGCAGGGCCGGTTTGCTGGTGTTTGGGCGTGTTTGACGGGGGGCTCCTTCAAACCAGGTTGTTCAGACACGTTTAAACGTTTCCCACAACAGTGGTCCATTCCCAGTTGCGGGTCAAGGGCTCAAGCAGCACGCTTGAGCATTGTTTCCGCCGTCAAGAAGACAGGCTCATCGACTCCAAGCATCTTTTCCCTGGCATCCTCAAGCTCTAAGAAGAAACGAAATCGGAGCCATTCTCCCGGCAACACAATCTTTGACAGGGTTGGCCTGCTCATTTGTTACAGTTGAAATCAGTCACATGTTTGGCCAGAGGTCAGCACACCAAGAAGACCCAAGCAGACTTCAAAGGCTCCTGTCGCAACCGATGAGTTACTTCAAGACATCATTGTGCTTGTATGAGCTGAGCTTGAGGTTCTAGGTCCTTGGCTTTCGTGTTAGTCTGTGCAAGCACCCATTTGAGTACTTACTACGGTACACAACAGTGTGGTGCACAGCAAAAGACTTTCCAGGCCCCGAGCGGTTTTTGAAGGCTTGCGTGAGATTGCGTCTGCAATGTCAGGCAGGTCAGCGGGCACAGAAGACATCAGATGCTGAGCCAGAGAAACCTTCCAGCCGAAGGCAGCGGTTTACATGGCGAGTTGTGAGCTGCCAAGTGGTGGGGTGCTAGGCCGGGAAAGAGGCAGACGTCAGAACTGCCTTCAGAAGACGAAGCGGCGGCATCAGATGCCGGGTGCTCAAAGACGCCTTCGCCGGATCGTCCTGGTCATCTGGTTTCGTTTTTCTTAGAGCTTCAAGATCTGGGAGGTCTCAGGGGTATGTCACGGGAAAGATGCATGGAGGATGAGCCTTTGGTCTTTTTTTTGAAGCGGGAGGAGCAGTAGGTTTCATTTGGTTGGTTGCATTGTGGTCCAGAGGTCAGCGCACCGAGAAGACCCAAGGAGACTGCAAAGGCTTCGAAGGCGGCTAATGAGTTGCTTCAAGACAGCATGCTGCTTGTATGGGCTAGCTTGATGTTGTAGATGCCCATCCTGCACTTGAGGGGGAGGTTCGTCACAAACAAGACCAAGAAGCCAGCACTGAGCTAGTCAAAATGGCAAAACAGCATGACGCAAAGGCACTGCAAAATCAGGGCTTCATTGCCCACTAGCTTTGGGTACTATTTAAGTATTCGACTCAAACCGAAGCAAACGACAAGCCTCCATGCACCACAAGAATCCGGGCAATTTCACCGAACACAATGCCGTGCTTGTAGATTTGAGCGAGCCGCCGCAACCACGCTTTGACAAGACTTCCAAAAGAAAGACAGACAGAGATCCCCACACTGAAAGATTGCTGTCCATGCTCTACTAGCATCGGCGGATATTTACAAATTCTAGGCTTTCCAGGCCCCATGCAGCTTTTGAAGGCTTGCGTGAGATTGCGTCTGCAATGTCAGGCTGGTCAGCGGGGACAGAAGACATCCGATGCTGAGCCAGAGAAACCTTCCAGCCGAAGGCAGCGGTTTACATGGCGAGGTGTGAGCTGCCAAGTGGTGGGGTGCTAGGCCCGGAAAGAGGCAGACGTCAGAACTGCCTTCAGAAGACGAAGCGGCGGCATCAGATGCCGGGTGCTCAAAGACGCCTTCGCCGGATCGTCCTGGTCTTTGTTTTTTGTCTTATTCTTTTTTTGCTTCAAGATCAAACAGGTGTCAGGGGAATGTCACGGGAAAGATGCATGGAGGATGAGCCTTTGATCTTTTTGAAGCGGGAGGAGCAGTAGGTTGTATTTGGTTGGTTGCATTGTGGTCCAGAGGTCAGCGCACCGAGAAGACCCACGGAGACTGCAAAGGCTTCGAAGGCGGCTAATGAGTTGCTTCAAGACAGCATGCTGCTTGTATGGGCTAGCTTGATGTTGTAGATGCCCATCCTGCACTTGAGGGGGAGGTTCGTCACAAACAAGACCAACAAGCCAGCACTCAGATAGTCAAAATGACAAAACAGCATGACGCAAAGGCACTGCAAAATCAGGGCTTCATTGCCCACTAGCTTTGGGTACTATTTAAGTGTTCGACTCAAACCGAAGCAAACGACAAGCCTCCATGCACCACAAGAATCCGGGCAATTTCACCGAACACAATGCCGTGCTTGTAGATTTGAGCGAGCCGCCGCAACCACGCTTTGACAAGACTTCCAAAAGAAAGACAGACAGAGATCCCCACACTGAAAGATTGCTGTCCATGCTCTCCTAGCATCGGCGGATATGTACAAATTCTAGGCTTTCCAGGCCCCATGCAGCTTTTGAAGGCTTGCGTGAGATTGCGTCGGCAATGTCAGGCTGGTCAGCGGGGACAGAAGACATCCGATGCTGAGCCAGAGAAACCTTCCAGCCGAAGGCAGCGGTTTACATGGCGAGTTGTGAGCTGCCAACTTGTGTGGTGCTAGGCCGGGAAAGAGGCAGACGTCAGAACTGCCTTCAGAAGAAGAAGCGGCATCAGATGCCGGGTGCTCAAAGACGCCTTCGCCGGATCGTCCTGGTCTTTGTTTTTTTTTCTTATTCTTTTGTTGCTTCAAGATCAAACAGGTGTCAGGGGAATGTCACGGGAAAGATGCATGGAGGATGAGCCTTTGATCTTTTTTTTTTGAAGCGGGAGGAGCAGTAGGTTGTATTTGGTTGGTTGCATTGTGGTCCAGAGGTCAGCGCACCGAGAAGACCCACGGAGACTGCAAAGGCTTCGAAGGCGGCTAATGAGTTGCTTCAAGACAGCATGCTGCTTGTATGGGCTAGCTTGATGTTGTAGATGCCCATCCTGCACTTGAGGGGGAGGTTCGTCACAAACAAGACCAACAAGCCAGCACTCAGATAGTCAAAATGACAAAACAGCATGACGCAAAGGCACTGCAAAATCAGGGCTTCATTGCCCACTAGCTTTGGGTACTATTTAAGTGTTCGACTCAAACCGAAGCAAACGACAAGCCTCCATGCACCACAAGAATCCGGGCAATTTCACCGAACACAATGCCGTGCTTGTAGATTTGAGCGAGCCGCCGCAACCACGCTTTGACAAGACTTCCAAAAGAAAGACAGACAGAGATCCCCACACTGAAAGATTGCTGTCCATGCTCTCCTAGCATCGGCGGATATGTACAAATTCTAGGCTTTCCAGGCCCCATGCAGCTTTTGAAGGCTTGCGTGAGATTGCGTCGGCAATGTCAGGCTGGTCAGCGGGGACAGAAGACATCCGATGCTGAGCCAGAGAAACCTTCCAGCCGAAGGCAGCGGTTTACATGGCGAGTTGTGAGCTGCCAAGTGGTGGGGTGCTAGGCCGGGAAAGAGGCAGACGTCAGAACTGCCTTCAGAAGACGAAGCGGCTGCATCAGATGCCGGGTGCTCAAAGACGCCTTCGCCGGATCGTCCTTGTCATCTGGTTTCGTTTTTCTTAGAGCTTCAAGATCTGGGAGGTCTCAGGGGTATGTCACGGGAAAGATGCATGGAGGATGAGCCTTTGGTCTCTTTTTTTTTTGAAGCGGGAGGAACAGTAGGTTTCATTTGGTTGGTTGCATTGTGGTCCAGAGGTCAGCGCACCGAGAAGACCCACGGAGACTGCAAAGGCTTCGAGGGCGGCTAATGAGTTGCTTCAAGACAGCATGCTGCTTGTATGGGCTAGCTTGATGTTGTAGATGCCCATCCTGCACTTGAGGGGGAGGTTCGTCACAAACAAGACCAACAAGCCAGCACTCAGATAGTCAAAATGACAAAACAGCATGACGCAAAGGCACTGCAAAATCAGGGCTTCATTGCCCACTAGCTTTGGGTACTATTTAAGTATTCGACTCAAACCGAAGCAAACGACAAGCCTCCATGCACCACAAGAATCCGGGCAATTTCACCGAACACAATGCCGTGCTTGTAGATTTGAGGGAGCCGCCGCAACCACGCTTTGACAAGACTTCCAAAAGAAAGACAGACAGAGATCCCCACACTGAAAGATTGCTGTCCATGCTCTACTAGCATCGGCGGATATGTACAAATTCTAGGCTTTCCAGGCCCCATGCAGCTTTTGAAGGCTTGCGTGAGATTGCGTCGGCAATGTCAGGCTGGTCAGCGGGGACAGAAGACATCCGATGCTGAGCCAGAGAAACCTTCCAGCCGAAGGCAGCGGTTTACATGGCGAGTTGTGAGCTGCCAAGTGGTGGGGTGCTAGGCCGGGAAAGAGGCAGACGTCAGAACTGCCTTCAGAAGACGAAGCGGCGGCATCAGATGCCGGGTGCTCAAAGAATCCTTCGCCGGATCGTCCTGGTCATCTGGTTTCGCTTTGCTTAGAGCTTCAAGATCTGGGAGGTCTCAGGATGCATGGAGGATGAGCCTTTGGTCTTTTTGACGGGGGAGGTCATTTGTGGGTTGCAGTGTGGTGTAGAGGTCAGCACACCGAGAAGACCCAAGGAGGCCGCAAAGGCTTCGAAGGCGGCCAATGAGTTGCTTCAAGACGTCATTGTGTCTGTATGAGCTGAGCTTGAGGTTCTAAAGTTTTTTTTTGCCATAAGTGTGAGGTTCGTCACAAACATGAAAATAAGAACATAACGCTGGCGGGCAAAAGCACTGCAAAATCTGGGCTTCATTGCCCACTACCTTTGGGTCCTATTTAAGTATTCCACTCAAACGGAAGCAACGACAACCTCCATGCACCACAAGAATCCGGGCAATTTCACCGAACACAATGCCGTGCTTGTAGATTTGAGGGAGTCGCCGCAACCACGCTTTGACAAGACTTCCAAAAGAAGACAGACAGAGATCCCCACACTGAAAGATTGCTGTCCATGCTCTACTAGCATCGGCGGATATGTACAAATTCTAGGCTTTCCAGGCCCCATGCAGCTTTTGAAGGCTTGCGTGAGATTGCGTCTGCACTGTCAGGCTGGTCAGCGTGGACAGAAGACACCAGATGCTGAGCCAGAGAAGCCTTCCAGCCGAAGGCAGCGGTTCACATGGAGTTGTGAGCTGCCAAGTTGTGTGGTGCTAGGCCGGGAAAGAGGCAGACGTCAGAACTGCCTTCAGAAGAAGAAGCGGCATCAGATGCCGGGTGCTCAAAGATGAAGCCGGATCCTCCTGGTCTTTGTTTGTTGTCTTCTTTTTTTTTTTGCTTCAAGATCAAACAGGTGTCAGGGGAATGTCACGGGAAAGATGCATGGAGGATGAGCCTTTGATCTTTTTGAAGCGGGAGGAGCAGTAGGTTTTATTTGGTTGGTGGCATTGTGGTCCAGAGGTCAGCGCACCGAGAAGACCCAAGGAGACTGCAAAGGCTTCGAAGGCGAATGAGTTGCTTCAAGACACCATTGTGGTGTTCTAGATCCCATTCCTTGGCATGAGTGTTAGTTTGTGCAGCACCAATTTGCGCACTAGGCCCAATGCAGCTTTTGTGGACTTGCGTGAGACGTTTGCCGTGTCAGGCAAGTCAGCGGGCACAGAAGACATCAGATGCTGAGCCAGAGAAACCTTCCAGCCGAAGGCAGCGGGAAACATGGCGAGTTCAGAGCTGCCAAGTTGCGTGCTAGGCCGGGAAAGAAGCAGACGTCAGAACTGCCTTCAGAAGACGAAGCGGCGGCATCAGATGCCGGGTGCTCAAAGACGCCTTCGCCGGATCGTCCTGGTCATTTGGTTTCGTTTTTCTTAGAGCTTCAAGATCTGGGAGGTCTCAGGGGTATGTCACGGGAAAGATGCATGGAGGATGAGCCTTTGGTCTTTTTGAAGCGGGAGGAGCAGTAGGTTTCATTTGGTTGATTGCATTGTGGTCCAGAGGTCAGCGCACCGAGAAGACCCAAGGAAACTGCAAAGGCTTCGAAGGCGGCTAATGAGTTGCTTCAATACAGCATGCTGCTTGTATGGGCTAGCTTGAGGTTGTAGATGCCAATCCTGCACATGAGTGGGAGGTTCGTCACAAACAAGACCAAGAAGCCAGCACTCAGCTAGTCAAAATGGTTCAAAATGACAAAGCAACAGAATGCTGGCGTGCAAAAGCACTGCAAAATCTGGGCTTCCTTACCCACTACCTTTGCGTACTATTTTGTACCAGACTCACACAAGCAACCGACAACCATGCACCACAAAAATCGGGAAATTCGCGAATCAATTGGCATGCTTGTAGATTTGGGCGAGCCGCCGCCACCACGCTTTGACAAGGCTTCCAGAAGAAACACAGACAGATCCCCACACTGAAAAGCACTTTCCATGCTCTACTAGTGTCGGCGAAGATTCTGGGCTTTCCAGGCCCCATGCAGCTTTTGAAGGCTTGCGTGAGATTGCGTCGGCAATGTCAGGCTGGTCAGCGGGGACAGAAGACATCCGATGCTGAGCCAGAGAAACCTTCCAGCCGAAGGCAGCGGTTTACATGGCGAGTTGTGAGCTGCCAAGTGGTGGGGTGCTAGGCCGGGAAAGAGGCAGACGTCAGAACTGCCTTCAGAAGACGAAGCGGCGGCATCAGATGCCGGGTGCTCAAAGAATCCTTCGCCGGATCGTCCTGGTCATCTGGTTTCGCTTTGCTTAGAGCTTCAAGATCTGGGAGGTCTCAGGATGCATGGAGGATGAGCCTTTGGTCTTTTTGACGGGGGAGGTCATTTGTGGGTTGCAGTGTGGTGTAGAGGTCAGCACACCGAGAAGACCCAAGGAGGCCGCAAAGGCTTCGAAGGCGGCCAATGAGTTGCTTCAAGACGTCATTGTGTCTGTATGAGCTGAGCTTGAGGTTCTAAAGCTTTTTTTTTGCCATAAGTGTGAGGTTCGTCACAAACATGAAAATAAGAACATAACGCTGGCGGGCAAAAGCACTGCAAAATCTGGGCTTCATTGCCCACTACCTTTGGGTCCTATTTAAGTATTCCACTCAAACGGAAGCAACGACAACCTCCATGCACCACAAGAATCCGGGCAATTTCACCGAACACAATGCCGTGCTTGTAGATTTGAGGGAGTCGCCGCAACCACGCTTTGACAAGACTTCCAAAAGAAGACAGACAGAGATCCCCACACTGAAAGATTGCTGTCCATGCTCTACTAGCATCGGCGGATATGTACAAATTCTAGGCTTTCCAGGCCCCATGCAGCTTTTGAAGGCTTGCGTGAGATTGCGTCTGCAATGTCAGGCTGGTCAGCGGGGACAGAAGACACCAGATGCTGAGCCAGAGAAGCCTTCCAGCCGAAGGCAGCGGTTCACATGGAGTTGTGAGCTGCCAAGTTGTGTGGTGCTAGGCCGGGAAAGAGGCAGACGTCAGAACTGCCTTCAGAAGAAGAAGCGGCATCAGATGCCGGGTGCTCAAAGATGAAGCCGGATCCTCCTGGTCTTTGTTTTTTGTCTTCTTCTTTTTTTGCTTCAAGATCAAACAGGTGTCAGGGGAATGTCACGGGAAAGATGCACGGAGGATGAGCCTTTGATCTTTTTGAAGCGGGAGGAGCAGTAGGTTTTATTTGGTTGGTGGCATTGTGGTCCAGAGGTCAGCGCACCGAGAAGACCCAAGGAGACGGCCAAGGCTTCGAAGGCGAATGAGTTGCTTCAAGACACCATTGTGGTGTTCTAGATCCCATTCCTTGGCATGAGTGTTAGTTTGTGCAGCACGAATTTGCGCACTAGGCCCAATGCAGCTTTTGTGGACTTGCGTGAGATGTTTGCCGTGTCAGGCAGGTCAGCGGGCACAGAAGACATCAGATGCTGAGCCAGAGAAACCTTCCAGCCGAAGGCAGCGGTTCACATGGAGTTGTGAGCTGCCAAGTTGTGTGGTGCTAGGCCGGGAAAGAGGCAGACGTCGGAACTGCCTTCAGAAGAAGAAGCGGCGGCATCAGATGCCGGGTGCTCAAAGACGCCTTCGCCGGATCGTCCTGGTCATCTGGTTTCGTTGTTCTTAGAGCTTCAAGATCAAGGAGGTGTCGGGGGCATGTCACGGGAAAGATGTATGGAGGATGAGCCTTTGATCTTTTTGAAGCGGGAGGAGCAGTAGGTTTCATTTGGTTGGTTGCATTGTGGTCCAGAGGTCAGCGCACCGAGAAGACCCAAGGAGACTGCAAAGGCTTCGAAGGCGGCTAATGAGTTGCTTCAAGACATCATGCTGCTTGTATGGGCTAGCTTGAGGTTGTACAGTTGTACATACCAATCCTGCATATGCGTGGGAGGTTCGTCACAAACAAGACCAAGAAGCCAGCACTGAGCTAGTCAAAATGACAAAACAACATGACGCACACATATTTTAAAATCAGGTCTTCTTTACCCACCACTCTTGGGTACTAGTGTGTACCAGATTGATTGGGCACTCCCCGGGCCCAAAGGCTCCAACCAGAAGCAACCGACAACATCCATACACCACAATAATCCGGGAACTTCACGAAACACAAAGCCATTCTTTGACACGACTCCCAGAAGAAAGACAGAAGGATCCCCACACTGAAAGATAACTTTTCTATCTCAACTAGTGGTCGGCACGTATGCGAGATTCTAGGCTTTCCAGGCCTCATGCAGCCTTTGTGGACTTGCGTGAGACGTTTGCCGTGTCAGGCCAGTCAGCGGGCACAGAAGACATCAGATGCTGAGCCAGAGAAACCTTCCAGCCGAAGGCAGCGGTTCGCTTGCGAATCTGGGGATCACTCGTAGTAGTTGTGAGCTGCCAAGTTGTGTGCTAGGCCGGGAAAGAGGACGTCAGAACCGCCTTCAGAAGAAGAAGTGGCAGCATCAGATGCCGGGTGCTCAAAGATGGCTTTGCCAGGATCGCCCTGCTCTGGACCCTTTTAGTCCGACAAACATACAATCAATAAGCCATTTGGGAGTCGTTCTAAATGCCAGTCTTAAAATTAAGTAAAAGGAGGTTCTGAAGGTCTAGCGCGAAAGGAAAACACTGCATCGCGAAAGGCCGGCGAAAGGAACGCGAAAGGACTTGAAACATAACGAATACATGGTAGAACCCTCGTTTGGGCCCGGAAACAAGGTTTTCAGGACTGGTTTGTCACCGCGAAAGGAAAACATGGGGCCGCGAAAGGACCGCGAAAGGCCGGCGAAAGGGCCGTTTCCAGGAACTTTTATTTTGAACAACCCCCATTTGTGTCCACAGGTCAGCACACCGAGAAGAGCCAAGGAGACTGCAAAGGCTTCGAAGGCAGCCAATTCGTTGCTTTTAACCCGCTATTGTTCAAGCAACCTCCTTTGGGTGTAAATGGTGTCAGAGATTCTCAGGGTCTGGTTGTTTAGACAAATGTTGCCCAATCCTAATCAGCACCTTTGGCATTGCCTGCATCACCGGCTTCACCTGCATGACTTGCTCGGTTGGGCATTGGTGGAATCGTCACCATTGCCACAATTGCTGGCACTGCAGTCAGTGCTTGGCAGGCTTTTGAGTGAAGGCTTGCGCGAGACTGTGTTTGTCCTGTCAGGCCAGTCAGCGGGGACAGAAGACATCAGATGCCGAGCCAGAGAAGTCTTCCAGCCGAAGGCAGCGGTTCGCTTGCGAATCTGGGGATCACTCGTAGTAGTTGTGAGCTGCCAAGTTGTGTGCTAGGCCGGGAAAGAGGACGGCAGAACCGCCTTCGGAAGAGGAAGCGGCAGCATCAGATGCCGGGTGCTCAAAGATGGCTTTGCCAGGATCGCCCTGCTTTGGACCAGCCATTTGTGTCCACAGGTCAGCACACCGAGAAGAGCCAAGGAGACTGCAAAGGCTTCAAAGGCAGCCAATTCGTTGCTGTTAATCCACTATTGTTCAAGCAACCTCCATTGGGTGTAAATGGTGTCAGAGATTCTCAGGGTTTGGCTGTTTAGGCAAATGTTGCCCAACCCTAATTGGCACCTTTGGCATTGCCTACATCACCGGCTTCACCTGCATGACTTGCTCGGTTGGCGTTGGTGGAATCGTCACCATTGCCAAATTTGCTGGCACTGCAGTCTGTGCTTGACAGGCTTTTGAGTGAAGGCTGGCGCGAGACTGTGTTTGTCCTGTCAGGCCAGTCAGCGGGGACAGAAGACATCAGATGCCGAGCCAGAGAAGTCTTCCAGCCGAAGGCAGCGGTTCGCTTGCGAATCTGGGGATCACTCGTGGTAGTTGTGAGCTGCCAAGTTGTGTGCTAGGCCGGGAAAGAGGACGGCAGAACCGCCTTCGGAAGAAGAAGCGGCAGCATCAGATGCCGGGTGCTCAAAGATGGCTTTGCCAGGATCGCCCTGCTTTGGACCCTTTTAGTCCGACAAACATACAATCAATAAGCCATTTGTGTCCACAGGTCAGCACACCGAGAAGACCCAAGGAGACTGCAAAGGCTTCAAAGGCAGCCAATTCGTTGCTGTTAATCCACTATTGTTCAAGCAACCTCCATTGATTGTAAATGGTGTCAGAGATTCTCAAAGTTTGGCTGTTTAGGCAAATGTTGCCCAACCCTAATTGGCACCTTTGGCATTGCCTACATCACCGGCTTCACCTGCATGACTTGCTCGGTTGGCGTTGGTGGAATCGTCACCATTGCCAAATTTGCTGGCACTGCAGTCAGTGCTTGACAGGCTTTTGAGTGAAGGCTTGTGCGAGACTGTGTTTGTCCTGTCAGGCCAGTCAGCGGGGACAGAAGACATCAGATGCCGAGCCAGAGAAGTCTTCCAGCCGAAGGCAGCGGTTCGCTTGCGAATCTGGGGATCACTCGTAGTAGTTGTGAGCTGCCAAGTTGTGTGCTAGGCCGGGAAAGAGGACGGCAGAACCGCCTTCGGAAGAAGAAGCGGCAGCATCAGATGCCGGGTGCTCAAAGATGGCTTTGCCAGGATCGCCCTGCTTTGGACCCTTTTAGTCCGACAAACATACAATCAATAAGCCATTTGTGTCCAC
>CAUJNA010003806.1:212500-255000 GCA_963377175.1 Effrenium voratum
TCAGACATGCAAAATCATTTGACCCTAGCCTCATGCAGTCAAGTGTGGCTCTGGGATGCGATGCAACACATAGAAGCTTGATACTATCTGAATCATGCAAATACACATTCAATTCATGGCTTGCTGCTTGGGAGCCACCTCGAAGCAGCAGAACATGGAAAGATCTCGCAATGCTTCTGATCTCTGTGGACCGATCAGATCCTCAACATTTCATTCCTTGATATTATGAAGACTGCACTCTGAGCCAGGTTTAACTGGCGTGATGCGGGCCCCGTTGCAGATGAGGGCAGTCCGTTTGGAGTCAGGGCAGCCCGCACGCATTGAGCATACTGAGTGTGAGTTGAGCAGCTTGGAGTGGTTGTTTTAATTTGTTCCGAAACGGGCTGTTGAATACACAAAGCCACCAAGCACAGAGTTGCAAGGGGACGGTAGGGTGTACAAGAGTGGCAGAATAGAATTTCGGTATGCAGCTAGTTAAGGAGAGTCCACAATCTGGCCGATATCACGCTGGAGTTCCGGGCGGCCAGGCTGACTTGGAGAGGCGCTGTGCTAAATTGTTGGCATGTCGCATCGCGAAGCGCACCGCCTGGAGAATTGTTGCGCTGCACTTCCCAAGCTCAATGCTATTCGTCATCCTCAAGCCAGCGAATCAGGCAGCTCTTGTTCAAGATCACTTTCGGCTTGCTACCACCTCTACTCTCTCATACTTTATCAAACTGTCCTTGGGGTGTGTGAATGCTAAGAAGACCTATGGCTCGGGCGATCACCCACCAAAAAAAAGCCTTTGAACAAGCAAAGCTACGTTTTGGGACGGGAAGCGAACTGTTGCCGTACCTGCTTGCTGTTTGAAGAGTCGCCCGCTGGAGGTTGTCCAGACACGTCAGCTCGTCATGAGACAAACACAAGACGAAACTTGATTGGGTTTCTCGGAATCCCTAGGTGGATCCCATGTTGTTGCTCCTTGGTTTATGTTGGTCCTGGATACCGAACCTGTGTTGCGTTATTTTTCCTTGGGTTATTTGCCCGCATTGGCAGGCGTGCCTGGCCAGTCTCAAAACCACCCCAAGACCAAAATGAGTCTAAGCTGATGCGATCAAGTCTACAAATTTCCCTTTGATCCCCCCTGAACTGCCTTTCTGTTCAGCGCAGCTGGTAAGAAGCTCGTCCTGACTCATGAGCTTGTCACGTCAGCTTGTCGCAAGGCGATGAGGACAAGCCGAAACTTGAGGAGACGAACTGCCTAACTCCACCCTTGTAGGATGCTGTTGTTTGATGCTTGTGTGTTTGCATGTTTGGGTTTTTTGGGTACGGTCGTTTTGGCTGTTTGCCACGTATTGTCGTGTTTCGTAAGCTTGTGCGCTTGTGTGCTTGTTTGTTCGCATGTTTGTGAGGTTGTGTGCATGTGTCTTTGTTTCTCTGTGAGTTTGTTTGTTTGTTTGATTGTTTGTTTGTGTGTTTGTTTGTGTGTGTGTGTGTGTGCGTGTGCGTGTGGGTGTGAGATGTTTGGCTGTTGGTGTGTGTGTGATGTGTTGTTGTATGTGTAGTACTGTAGTGGTTTGTCACTGTGTTTGGTGTGTGTGTGTGTGCGCGTATGTTTTGGTGTGCTTGGTGTCTATGTGTTTGCTTTTTCGTCGGCGCACGTTTGTATGCACGTCGGGGTGTGTTGCTTGGTTCTTGCCAGTAATCTTCCTTCTTGCATGTCGTTTTGCAAAGTACTTGAACAGCCATTGCTCCTTGTGCCGATGCGCAGGCAGATGCGAAGCTCCAACAATGCCCCAGCCAGCATCAGACTGGCAGCAACCCAGCTGCATTGTAAAACCCGCAGCATGACTTGTCTTTCATCGCAGACATACGACGAGACGCCTAACGAATTAAAACAGTCTTTCGAAAGTTGGAAAGCTCAGATTCCGTGGATCGCTTCCCTTTGCCTTGGGCGTCTTTGCGGCCGTTCGTGTGTGTGCAAAACGCAAGACTCGCCGGACTCCGGAAGGCGCCAAGCGAGTCTGCGGCATGGCAGCAGATGCGGCGGCTGCAGCAGCTTCAGGAGCAACTCCTAAGGCCAGGATTCGGCAAATTGAGCGCGTTTGACAGTTAGACACCCCAATCATATCCACAGCTACTCAACATTGCGTAAATGTGCTGAATTTGGGCATTTTTTCGGGTCAAGGACTCATGCCAACTGGGCTTAGCACTGCTCTAAGGGTGCTTCAGGGCTTGTTTGTGGATGTGGGGCCGCACGGGCAAGAATAGTGGAAAAGGACAAACCATATTATATATATATACATACGTCTATCAACCTGATCCACGAGATAGAGGGAAATAGAGCCAGAGAGAAAGAGAGAGCTGTCTGCACAGATCATTTGCACCGGCAGGCCGGCGCAGCCAGACATGCCCTTGGATGCGCTTGAGCAAGAGGCACATGTAATGTCAGCGGCAAATTTGGCTACTGGAACTTCTCCCCCTGAGGCAGACGACGAAGTGCGAGATCCCATGGCAAATCTGAAGCAGTTAGCGCAAGAAGCTCAGGGCTATCCAGACCAGCCGGAGCAAAACAGGGATGCCTATCCGGCGCATCTCAAAAGTGGTCGAGCAGAGCATCCAGAGGACATTCGAGATGCAGAGCACTCGCGGCAAGCAAGCAGACAGCAATCGGGACAACCATTTCCCAATGAGCGGGGTGGACGTGGACCTGTTCTGGCAGATTCACAAGACTCCAGGCCTGGATTGCTTGTTTTCCAGCATTGAATGATGTGCCACTGTCCTTGTTCCTGCCAGACATGTTGAGCTGCAGCACGCTGATCCATTGGCAGCTGCTCGGCGCAATAGGTTGCTTGCAATGGGATGTACTCATGGGGTGCTCGCAGGGAATGCATTCGGATGCATGTGTTTTTGTGCAAACTAGAAAGCCAACCATATCATGTCAGACAGCTCAGCGCAGGTGCCACGGCTGCTTGAGCCCTCCACCATCCGCGAGGGCGGAGCCAAAGCGGAAGCGGCGCTGCAGGTACCTTTCGCGGCATACCCGAGGTCTCGAGAATTGGCAGAGCAAAGGAGGTTGCTTGAGGATCGGAAGACAGCAGCGGCGCACAACAGCCAGGCGCAGAAACAGGGCCAAGTGCAGCAGGCCATGGCACAGAACCTGCAGCGGCAGCTACAGATGCGGGCGCTGCAGCAACAGCAGCAGCAGCTCATTGAAAGCCAGAGCCAGAGCCAGTCGCGGCGCCAACAAGCGAAAGTGCAAAGCCACCAGCCAAGCCAACAGCCGACCCGACAGCAAGTCCAGCAATTAAGTCAAAGCCATCCGCAAATGCATGGCAACGAGCTAGGTCCGCAGATTCAGCAACACAGCCAGCAGCGAGGCCGGCTTGCAAGTCCACAACGCGGCCAGCAGCAAGACAAGCAACACGGCCAGCAGAGAAGCCAACACTTGAGCCAACAGCGAAGTCAACAACAAAACCGGCCACTTAGCCAACAGCGAGGCCAACTGAGCCCGCGCAGCCAACAGCAAGGTCTCCAAAGCCAGCGCAGCCAGAAGAGCCAACAACAAGGCCATCAGCAAAGCCGGCAGCTCAGCCAACAGCGAGGCCAGCAAGAAAGCCGGGAACTCAGCCGACAGCCGAGTCCCCAACAGAGCAAGGCGCAACAGCAAAGCCCGCACAGCCAACAGCAACACCGGGCGCTTAGCCAACAGCGAGGCCAAGTACCTGGCCATCACTTGGGCCTGCAACGTGGTCAAAATCAAAGCCAGCAATCCGGCGGCAGGCAGACAGCAGAATCTCGTGTGCGATCAGCCTCCCCAGCTCTCCGAGGGTCAGCTGGTGCGCGCCAGGGACCGCCAGCCGGAAAGGAGGGACGGTCCTTCAGCCCGCGGACAGGAGTCAGCCAGACAGAGAGAGGGGCAGGCAGTTCAGCACACGGTAGGTCAATGCAGCCTTCATTTCACTCACAAGACATTCGAGTCCGGGACGTGTCTCCCCCGCGTCTTCGAAAGCCTGCGGTTCCAGCAACTCGGAGGGTCAAAGATGTCAAGGCGAAGAGCATGGCATCCTTGGCATCCTTCCTGCCTCGAGCACAGATGACCCGGACGCCCAGTCCAGATCACTCTAGGTCCGTAACCTTTGGGTTTGCAGACAAGGTGACAGCTCTACAGCCAGACAAAGACCAAAGGGAAGGGAAGGACGAGAACCTCTATGTAGGATTTCGCAACGGGCACGGCCAGAGGGATGGCTTCGGCGTGATGCAGGTGAAAAATGGGCCGACCTACACGGGCCAGTGGAGCGGCAGCAAGAGAGAGGGGCATGGCACCCTCTTCTTTGATGGTGGGGTCTTCGAGGGCCAGTGGACAGCTGGCAATGCACATGGCAAAGGCGCTGTCCACTTCAAGAACGGAGATACCTTTCAGGGGAATCTTGGTGCATGTGCATGATCTGAGTTGGAGTCTCCAGGACCTGGAGTGCTTATAATATATATATATACATATATAATATACAATAATATATATTCCCGAAAGCATGGCGAAGGGTTCTTCCGCTGGGTTCACTTGAATTGTTCTCATGAGAGTCATTACAAGGTGTCATTGCAAGGAATCATCATCATGAAAGTCAATGCAAGGAGTCATTGCAAGGAGTCATTGCAAGGAGTCATTGCAAGGAGTTGCAAGGAGTCATTGCAAGGAGTCATTGCAAGGAGTCATGGCAAGGATTGCAACTTGCACTTGACTCCTTGCACTTGCAACTTGCACTTGACTCCTTGCACTTGCAACTTGCACTTACTTGCACTTGCAACTTGCACTTGACTCCATGCACTTGGCTCCTTGCACTTGGCTTTGCACTTGGCCTTGCACTTGCAACTTGCACTTAACTCCGTGCACTTGCGACTTGCACTTGACTCCATGCACTTGGCTCCTTGCAACTTGCAATGGCTCTCATGACTCCTTGCAATGACTCCTTGCAATGACTCCTTGCAATGACTCCTTGCAATGACTCCTTGCAATGACTCCTTGCAATGACTCCTTGCAATGACTCCTTGCAATGACTCCTTGCAATGACTCCTTGCAATGACTCCTTGCAATGACTCCTTGCAATGACTCCTTGAAACAAGCAAGGAGTCAAGTGCAAGTTGCAAGTGCAAGGAGTCAAGTGCAATTGACTTGCGAGGAGTTAAAATCTCTTCTTAGGGCGGCGGGGTAGTGCCGACGACACTACACGAAAATCGACCCTCTGCGGGGATCGGCGTGGTCGAGGTGCAAAAACCCATGGTTTTTTGCGATTTCTAACCTGCTCGCGCGACCCTCTGCGGGGATCGGCGTGGTCGAGGTGCAAAAACCCATGGTTTTTTGCGATTTCTGCGGTGCTCGCGCGACCCTCTGCGGGGATCGGCGTGGTCGAGGTGCAAAAACCCATGGTTTTTTGCGATTTCTGCGGTGCTCGCGCGACCCTCTGCGGGGATCGGCGTGGTCGAGGTGCAAAAACCCATGGTTTTTTGCGATTTCTATGCTCGCGCGACCCTCTGCGGGGATCGGCGTGGTCGAGGTGCAAAAACCCATGGTTTTTTTTGCGATTTCTGCGGTGCTCGCGCAACCCTCTGCGGGAATCGGCGTGGTCGAGGTGCAAAAACTCAAGGTTTTTTGCGACTTTTGTTGTTCGAACTGGTCCTCGGGAGTTGTCTCGTGGTTCGCGCGCCTGCTCCCGGAACCGGCGGGTCGCGGGTTCGATTCCTCCCTGGTCCGCGGGCGGGCGTCGCAAGATGCAACTTGCATTTTACAGCAACTTGCGCAGAGCAACTAGCGCAGAGCAAGTTGCACAGAGCAACTTGCGCAGACCAACTTGCACCGACCAGTTTGCGCAGAGCGCCTTGCCTAGAGCAACTTGCGCAGAGCAACTTACGCAGAGCAACTTGCACAGAGCAACTTGCACAGAGCAGCTTGCACAGAGCAACTTGCAGGGAGCGCAATTTGCACAGAGCAACTTGCAGGGACCAACTTGCCGGAGCAACTTGCGCGGAGCAACTTGCGCAGAGCAACTTGCACAGTGCAACTTGCGTAGAGCAACTTGCGCAGACCAACTTGCACCGACCAGTTTGCGCAGAGCACCTTGCCTGGTGCTGTCTCGCGCTTGCTTCACGAAGTGTAGGGAAAAAGAACGCATCCTGCAGCGTTGGGCCGACCTCGCTTGCGATGTTCTGCTTTCGGGCCAACCGTGGTCTAGTATATATATATATGTATTACACACACACATGTATTGTCGGAAAGGACGAGCTTGTGTTTTCTATGTGGTCGCAGCTGAGAATATAAGAGTTCACCGCATTTGGAGCTCAGGAATTATGCCAACAACAAGAAATGTGGCCATGGGGTCTACAAGTGGGCAGATGGCACCGTGGAGTCTGGAGACTACTTGGAAGGGCAGAAGCATGGGACACATTTGTGGTGCAAGGGCTCTGATGCCTGGCAAATGATCCTCGGCTGATGGGCATGCGGGTTCTTTTTGTCGGTTTTAAAGTGGAGTTTGTGCAGCAGTTGTGGCACTCCCTTGCTGACTCAATTTGTCTACTGCAATCTTCTTGCGTGCAAGCGTGCGAATTTTTGTGTGCGTGTGCGTGCTTGTTCGCATGTGTGTTTTGCAGTGTGTCCTGTCGGCAAGCACCCATTTTGGGCTCAAGGCGCAGACATGTCATCAGCATTCAGCTTGAGAAGAAAAGAGCCGCAACTGCGTTTGCTCATCGCATCATACAAAGCCACATCTACCAGGACATTCCAAGCGTTTCTTTGTGCCTTCCCATTGTCCGTGACATATTTTCAGGGTAATGGCTCCTTGTATGGGCCACAGGGGGCGTGGGTTGGGTTTGCGTTGCGGTGGGATGAGGTTAGGTTGGGTTGGATTGGTTGCTTTGAGTTGGGTTGGGTTGGGTTGTGTGTATGTGTGTGTGGGTTGTTCTTTCTTTTCTTTGTTCTTTATTTTTGTTCTTTATGTTTGTTCTTTCTTTCTTTCTTTCTTTCTTTCTTTCTTTCTTTCTTTCTTTTTTATTTCTTTTTTTCTTTCTTTCTTTCTTTCTTTCTTTCTTTCTTTCTTTCTTCTTTCTTTTGTTATTTTTGTCATTCTTGCTTGCTTTTTATAGTTGTTTCTTGAAGTGTTTCTCTTTGTTGTTTGCTTGCTTGCTTGCTTGCTTGCTTGCTTGCTTGCTTGCTTGCTCGCGCGCTCGCTCGCTCGCTGGCTTGCTGGCTTGCTTGCTTGCTTGCTTGCTTGCTTGCTTGCTTGCTTGCTTGCTTGCTTGCTTGCTTGCTTGCTTGCTTGCTTGCTTGCTTGCTTGCTTGCTTGCTTGCTTGCTTGCTTGCTTGCTTGCTTGCTTGCTTGCTTGCTTTTCTGCACGTGCGTGCGTGCGTGCGTGCGTGCGTGCGTGCGTGCGCGCGCGCGTGCTTGCTTGTTTTGTGCTGTTTTGTTTTGTTTTGCGTTGGTTTGTGGGTGGGTGGGTGGTGGTGGTGGGTGGGTGGTGGGTGGTGGGTTGGTTGGTGGGTGTGGGTGGTGGGTGGGTGGTGGGTGGTGGTGGGTGGGGGGGGGGGGGCGGGTGGGTGGGTGGCGGCGGGGGGGCGGCAGGTGGTGGGCGGGCGGTGGGTGGGTGGGTGGGTGGGCGGGTGGGTGGGTGGGTTGGTGGGTGGGTGGGTGGGTGGGTGGGTTGGTGGGTAGGCGGGCGGGTGGGTGGGTAGGTATATGTATGTGCGTGTTTGTAGGTGTTGTGTGTGTGTGTGGGTGTGGGTGTGTGTGTGTGTGGGTGTGTGGGTGGGTGGGTGGGTGTGGGTGTGTGGGTGTGCGCGTGTGCGCGTGTGCGCGTGTGCGCGTGTGCGTGTGTGCGTGTGCGTGCGTGCGCGTGCGCGTGCGCGTGCGCGTGTGCGTGCGCGTGCGCGTTTGCATGCGTGTGCCTGCGTGCCTGCGTGCGTGCGTGCGTGCGTGTGGGTGTGTGGGTGTGTGGGTGTGTGGGTGTGTGGGTGTGTGGGTGTTTGGGTGTGTGGGTGTGTGTGTGTGTGCGTGTGTGCGTGCGTGCGTGTGTGAATGTGTGTGTGTGTGTGAATGTGTGTGTGTGTGTGGATGTGTGTGTGTGTGAATGTGTGAATGTGTGTGTGTGTGTGTGTAACTGTGTGTGTGTGTGTGAATGTGAATGTGCGTGTGTGTGTGTGTGAATGTGTGTGTGTGTTGTAACGTGTTGTGTTGTATTGTGGTGTGTCGTGTTGTGTCATGCTGCCGAGGACCTACGACAAGGGCACCTTGGTGGCCACCCAGCGTGCTTCCGACACGGAGACCAAAGCGGACACTAAGGAGTTCGTATCGCAGAAGTTGGTTCTCGACAAGGCGGGGCCTTTTGGAAGAATCTGGCAACACTTTCCGCAAATGAGCAGCGACTTGACTACATCCAAAGCAAAGCAGAAAGTCAAGCAAAATGTGAAGGCGGTGATGCTTTGAACATGTGAGATGGTCCATGTAGGATGGGCAGGTGCACTTAGTGCGTTCTCAACTTGAGATTAGAAGCTGGCATTGCTTTTCATTTGCCGTGTCTTTGGCTGACAAATACCAGACATTTGGACCAGGAGCGGCCTACACCAAGACCAACCCCACCGCCCAGCCCGCCCAAATCGGAGAAGGCACGAGAGGCAGGTGTTTGGGCGCTTGCAGCGACCGTCCCGTGTCGTTCAAGAAATGGCAGTGATGTTTATCCCAGCAAGATATGGCGACGTTGGGCATTCTGATTTTTAGTTGATCCGCGGCCTGTCGAGCATTCCTTTCCTCTGGCAAAGATTTGCCTTTGCCTGCATTAGGAGGAAAATGTAAGCACCAAGGCTCGAACAACAGGATAGGGAGGTTGACAGCGATAACGGTGTTTGCAGTACCGAGCGGACTCGTACAAACAGCCACTTTTTCGGCCATCGTCCCTGGGAGAGAACAGCCGGATATTGCATGCTGCCAGCTTGTGCTTGGCCGTGTCAAGGCTTATCGCCAGTGGTACTACCGTGAGAAGCTTCATGCAGGTGTTGCAACTCTGCAGTGCTGCAGATGTTTTTGCAGTATTGAGACGACGGCATGCTTGTGGCAGGATGTCACTATTCCTGAAGATTTACATGGAACATCAATGGGGCCTTGAGTGGATCTGCTCTCTTCCAAACTTCACACCATCCGATAGAGTCCAGCCACCTGATTACTCATGGACCAGTGGAGCAGCCAGCAAACATGCCAGGCCTCAAGTTGTGATGCTCCTGTTGCATGTTAATTAGCAGCACGCAAGAGTGTGAGTCTAGAACTGAGCTGTGCTTTCCCTTTGTGCCTGGTTTGCTGGTGCTTTCCATGCGTGGTCCAATGACATGATTCAAGATCTTGACCAGGCGGCCAATCGCTGCAGATCTGATAGTGCATTCAGAGCTCAAGGCTTTACAGATGCTGAGATCGCCCGCGTCTCAACCTCACTTTCAAGTTGACTTATTCCAGCACAACTGAATATCAAGAAGCTCTTTTGTCGCAGCCAGGGGAATTTTACAGTTGTCAACCGCTTGTCATGACTGCCTGTTGTGAGTCCTGCCCAAGGCCCTCATCGAGCGAAAAAGACGGGAGCCTAGCCGCTGCATTTGCGGAGATATAAATTAATTGTTTGGATGATATTTTATTAGTTTAAACATTTTTTTTAAACATCTATTTATTTTTCGATTCCAAATTCTTCTTCTTTTTTGGCGGGTATATGCCCGATGGCAAATTACGAATTATATTCCTTTATCAGCCGGCGTTCCTGTTGTTTGAAGGTATCCGTTTGGGAATCCTGACGACCCGGTTAGACGAAGGTAGAGGATGGTCCCACCCATTTCTTCAATGATTTTTGCCTTGTGGTTGGAGGGCTGTCCAGGGTTCTTGGACCTTCTTGATCAAGATCAGCCAAGCGCATATTCTCAGAGACGTCAAACCTTTTCGTGTTCTTTTGTGGCTTTGCCCCAAACAAACCCAAGGTGACAAAGGTACGCCCAAAAAGACGACCACCCCGAACGGGCGGCAAGGTCCCCCCAGCTCGCCAGCGCCTTTGCCGGATAGAGCCTTCCTTCCCATGAGCGGCAGGGCCAGCGGCCTAGATGCAAATCGCCACGAGTCCAAGTCCCGACAGCTGCAAAGCTGCTTGAAGCGGATCGAGCTAAGCGGGAAGCAGGCAATAGATCTAGGTTGTATTGTTTGGGGAAGACCAATGCTGTACTTTGTGTCTCCGACTTGCTTTGGTCAGCCCCGGACCTGTTGCAGTCCACATGCTTAGCCAACAGGAGCCGTCAAACGCAACTGGCCAAGGCCTTCTTCCCCACATCGGGCCGGAGCCGTCCAAAGGAGGCGAACAAAGGCAGGGCACCGGGATATGAGCCTTCTGAAGGACTTGGCAGTGACTTTTAAGGGGACAAGAAGAGAAGCTGTTGTGATTCTGCAAATGTAATTTGTCGAGCTGCTGGGCAGACTGCCAGCAAGTTTGCAGAGTTTCGACAGCTTGCTTTTTGGTACAAGAGAGCATTTGAGCATGGCAGCAGGGGTGCGAAGAAGCCATTTGTTTCCCGTCATCACTGTTACGCACTCACCTCTGCCTTTCTCCCACTTTGCGTAACAGTCGCTGAAATTATCATTTTTAGCCACTTGCTTGGCTGAAAGCAGATACAGGCCAAGCCCTTGCCGAAGCATCTGGGCTGCAAGCTCGCAATGCTGACTGGACTTGCCAACATTCGTTTCATCTAAATATAGATATAAGCGGATGTCATATCAAGGCGTTCTAGGAGGCTAAAACAAATGCTGCTGATGTGCAGATAGCGTCCAGAACGCCAGTTTGAGCTTCCCACTGCTTGATGGAAGGCAATGTCCTTGACAAGCATGTTGTACCAGGTGAATCCCTGTCAAGCTGCTGTTGTTGTTGATGGGAAATTCTGATGAACATGACTGGTTGTCGGCCTCTAAGGGCGGGTAATACAAGCAAGTTCTTCACAGAATGCACGCTCTCTTCAACCGAGGCCCAAGGCGTGTCTTCCTCTGGAGAAGCGGCCAGGGTGCGCACACAGAGTGGCTGGATTTGAGATTTGTTTTCTTACGCTCCTGAGCATTGCAAGTGCAAGTCTGACCAGCCTAAGCTCCGCCAGGAAGTATAGTCCAGGTTGTCTCATCCTTTATTGACAATTGCTATTGACAGTCTTTGGCCTCGACTGCAGCTTTGCATTCACGTTGAGAGGGCAGCTTTTCCTTGGTATGAGCCCCTGCATCAGAGTACCATGCAGCTCATTGCTTCACGGCCAGGACGGATTGCAAGACCCGCCGGAGGCAAGCGAGGCAAGATGCTTGCTGATGCCGCTGTGTGTACTTCGGCATCGGCCAGAGTGTTGTATGCTGGGCATCCTGCACCAAAGATGTTGGCTCCGATATCAGTTGCCAGTGATAGACTTGCACAAGCCTGTTATGCAGGCTGTAGACAAAGAGCCAGAGCCGGAGCCCCAGCAGCGGTGCTCTTGAGCTGATGTTCACCTTTGGTTTCTGTGAGGCTTTTTGGCTCAAATGCCCAACCAGTGTGCATCATGGCTCGTTCGTTTTGCCGACGCGCGGCGGGTCTTTCCCTGGTCTTCTTTGCGCTTTGTCAGCTGTTCCCTGCATGGCAGCCAAAGGAAGCTTTTGCCTCCCGGGCCACGTGTGGTCGGAGGCCAGTGCGTGAGGCAAGGTCGAAATGCTTCGCTAGCAACAACCCGCTGCGGCTGCCGGACAAGGAGCAGAACCCCTTTGACCTTTTCGGCGTGAAGCGAGGTACAGAGAAGGCAGAGATCAGAAAGATCTTCCGCAAGAGAGTTCAGACAGAGCACCCGGACGTGAGCTCAGATCCAGAAGCTGGAGAGCGATTTCAAGAGCTTGTGGCGGCTTACAACTCAATCATGGGCCACTCAGTTGGATTTTTGCGAAAAACAAGCAGACATTCCAATGGTTTAAACAAGCTCGGCTTTGGAAGGGTGGGTTCTTGGTGAGCCCGCCCCACTGAGTCAAGCCCGAGCTCAGGTGATGAGCTACTGCCTGACGAGCTGAACTATGTCCGGGTGCAGATGACACCGCGCTACAAGAAGACGCTTGAGGCGGATCAATCTGTCTGCAGCTCAGTGCACTGAGTGCAGTGCCGCACAGAAAAAGCCTGCCCCCTAAGCAAAGGATGGAGAAGTGAAGTACTTCTCTCGTGTAGAGCATTGCGACATAGCCTTGGAGCTCAGGTGAACAACGGCATTTTCTATGCACTTCTTCCTGGTATGGCGGTGACCCTCCTCGGCATTGGGTTCGTTGGCCTGGACACTTTCGGACTGCTCGATCCAGAAACCAAGGGGATGCTGAACGCAGTGAGAGGGCAGGGGCCATGATGCTCCTGCGGGTTTGCAGCAATGCTTCATCACCAACCTCATTGCTCGCGGGGACAGGCACCATGTCAGGCTTGCCAGATGGTCCAAGATCAGCGTCAGCCAGCTCACCAAGCTCAAGCCACATGATTTGGTGGTATGCTTTGACGGCACATGCACTTCAGCAAGAATCTAAGAAGCGGAAGACTTCAGTCCGCATCCCATTGGGCAATGCTGCGCGTCTCACACAATAAGCTTTCAGTTGCTGGCAAAAAGAGTGTGTTCGAGCAACCACGAGAAGGGGCCAGCAAGGGAAAGGGGTAGGGAAAGCAAACTTGCAATCAGCTGCGATCACATCGCTTGCTTGGATGTTCAGTCTCAGGGCATCTGCTCCAGAACAACCTGCTGATGCAACGTGAGGAGGTCTCACAGTACCATTCAGCGCTGACGTAGGAATGTGTCAAAATAAGGATTTGGACCGGCAAAGCAATGAGTGTTTTTCTTTGGTTTCCTGATAAAGCCACCCTGAAAAGGGTACCCTCGAGAACGTACACCTAAATGTTGGGTTGCCTTTGAGATGAGTGTGGGGCATGGTGCGCATGCCTATGTTAATGAAGCGGCGTTTCGCGAGCTGCGGTGATTTTCCGCTCCTGAAACGGGAGATGGCCTGCACGTCTTCAAATGCGGGATGCATGCCACGTGGAGTACATATTTGCAGCTCAGCCGCTCAGCCTCGGAAGACCGGCAAAGCTGGTCTTCCCATCCCTGTGCTTCTGCAGAGCCTTTGTGAGGGGAGCAAATCTCCTTGGGAGGCTTTTCAGAGTCACACGGTGAGTGTGGCCCACAAACTGCCTTGCAGGAAGCTTTGAGAACCACCGTGATTGGGAGATCAGTTGAGGTTTGAGGTTCAGATACAGCTCGTGGGTGCACCAGCCTGCAAGGGCGCGCTGCCCGTCGTTAGCAGCACAAGCAGAAAAGGATAAAGAGAATGCTACGGGGGAAGCATAGTATGTGCAAGGTGCCAGCATGGGTCGGTTCGCAGCTGATCGAGAGCTCAAAGCAAGCACCCAAGTATATACGCTGGATTGTAGATGCCAGAAGTTATGGCGCATGAAGGCAGTTGCAGCGCGCAGGCAGAAATGGGTTGGTACAAGCAAGCATTGGAAGCCCACCAGCCGTTGGGACCTTTCCAGCAACATCCCATTCAATCTTTCCAGACGCCCTTTGCCAGTCTCACCTGGCGCACAGCAGCTGATCATCGACTCTATTCGAGGTATCACAACTTTGTTTAGCATTTTTGCAACTCATTACTCCGACGCTTGTGGACTTCAATTGCTTGGCTCGCGTGGATGGCGAAGCGCCATGTCTCCTACAAGGATGCGAACGGCTTTCTGCAGAAATGCTTCGCCAAGCCCGAGCGCATGCGGCTGTTGTGCAGCACCAAGGCAGAGCGAGAGGGTGGCGACAGCCTGGCAGTCGCTGTGGAAATTGCACCTGGAGGGCCTGTCGTGGAGGTGGGGCTCTTTGTCAAGCAAAGTAGCCCAATGGCCCCAGATCTCAAAAACGTTTCTTTCGGATGTTCACGCATAGCCTGAGGTGCAGGAGGTGAGCATGGCAGATGGCTGGACTGGCTGCCGTTTCTCCCCATCTTCCCTTTGGCTGGCATTGAGCATTGGCCAGAACAGCCTCAAACAGGTGGAGCGGCCTTCAGCCATTGAGTTTGGCTGTGGCGTGGCCCTGGCGGGCTTAGCTGCGCACGCGGTGGGCTACGACACGACGCTCACCGACTGCTTGCCCGGGCACCTGGCGAACCTTACAGCGCACGCCACCAGGCTCCGGCGCACTCCGTCGCTCGAGGTCTTTTGCCTGGACTGGATCGCGGACGTGGGGAAGAACGCCTGCGACATTGACACGGGCAGTCCCGAGAACCTGGCGGCCTTAGAGAACGGCAAGCCGAGCGGGCCGAGTTGGCAGAGCATACCGCAGGAGAAGCTCAGGAGCTTTGACCTGGCGCTGGCCAGTGATGCCCGGCACCCAGGATATGGATCCGAAGCTGGTGTTCTGGAAAGAACCGAAGGTCGTGTATGAGCCGCACCATGCCGTCCTTCTGCCTTTGGTCATCGAGCGTTGGCTGAAGCCAGGCCGGATTTGCTCCGGGACTTCATGGTTTGTCAGCCAAGCTGGCTTGCACTTGGCCCGAGGCGACATTTTGAAATGTGCCATGCCTGATCAGGAGGGTGGTTGGCTGTGTCCCTTGCGATCCGTGACGAAGCAATCTGTGGATGGCTCAGTCTGTCAATGGTCTACCGATCTGCATCCGAATCATCGAGTGAAGTTGGCTGCATGGGCCCCCAGCCATTGGCCGCTTCGAAGATTGAATGGCACGCTGCATGCTTGGACGAAGGCTGCCGCTTTCTGGAGCAGCTCGATGCTTGCGGCCTACTTTCATACACGGAGCGGCTTGGCAGCCTGCCATTCGGCAGAGCTTTGGCCATTGGCAATCCAACGGCAACGGAGACCCTCCTTTTTCCAACCTGAACCTGCTGTTTGGCATCTTTTACCTTCTTGTTTGACCCAGCAAACGGGTTGGGATCAGACAACAGCAAAACGAAACAAGCGAGTCTTGAAGGGTTGAGAACTCACCATCAGTGTTCATTCTGCTCAAAGCGTAGAGACGTCTGAAGGTGAGACAATCAACTGTTAAAAGAAGAAAGAGGAGGCGGCAGCGCCCCTCGGAAGGCAACAACCAGGTTCTCGTACGCTGATCGCTGATTGCATGAAGACACTGTTTTGCAAGTGACCCGGCAGTGACCCTTGCAAATTCAAAGTCAAAGCACCATAGAACTATATTTGGATGTTGCTGAGATCGTTCAATACGAATGCATTGTGTTCCTCCCATCTTCAGCGGTTGATTTAAACACCAATCAATCCTGGCAACCAACCTCAGTGTGAGTCGCTGCTGCCAATGGTCAAGTGAATGAAGAAATCGGCATCCTACTGGTGCAAGTAGCAGAACATGTGAGGTCAATGATGCAAAATGAAAGACAGTTCTGTGGATGATTTATATTCACGTTGCAACATTGTGACACGCATGTCACTCCATCAGCTGGCAAATAATGTTGTGTCTTGGCTCCATATTGCATGACATTTAGAATCCGACCTGGCAGCACCAGGCCTTGCGCAGATAAAGTTGAATGTCTTGCTTGCAACTTGCAGCACGTGGCCAAGGCATCTTCTGATTGAGACAGCTTGTGTACCCGAGCGACGCTTGGTTCAGTTATAACAGAGACATCAAGGGCCCAATCTGAATAGCAGCTCAGAGGGGAGCACACTACAAGGACTCCAAAGCATCATGTTTGTGCTGCGTACTGAGACTGAAGCCGTGCAGCTTAAAAAAGGGGGGCTGAGTCAGGATGTCCCTACTGCGCATCGCGCGGCCAATCACTGGACAGCTCCGCCAAGACCCTGGAGGGGAACCTCGGCAATGCTCGAAGGGCGTTTGGCGCAAGTGTATCCTGCATAGATAGTATGCGCATGTTTGCTTGTTGCACACATTGAATCAATCCGCCAGACCTGTGCTGGCTGTGTTAGGCTACGTGCACTCTTCAGAGCTCACGAGGGCGGCGCAGTGCTTCTGCGAAGCAGACGGAGTTGCGAGCAAAAATTGTCCTCCGTTTGCGGGCCTGGAAGAAGACATCCCTAGCTTTGCCAGGAAACTAGTGCTGCTATGTGCTTTGCGCCAGGACTATCCTTCCAAAGATGCCGGTTCTTCCAAAGGCTTTGGCTCTGTCGGGAAAGCATAGTTGACGCCAGTTGAGATGCTGGAATTCTCTCACCAAAGCCGAACCAATTCAGCTCATGTCACCTGAATGGATAGAACAAGGAAGCAACATTTTGCATACAGCGTGAAATTAGCGATGACCAGACCGCCATGACAAAGTTCTGGTGTTGAGGCGCGTGGGAATTCGGAGTTTTGCACGCAAAGACGTGGGTCGAATATGTCGAAATAGGGGAACGCCCCGAAATGGTGGGTTTCCTGTTGGTTTCCTTCAAAACCAGCCTGAAAAGGGTACCCATGGTACCATGAAAGACACACACACACAAGCGTTGATGCTGAGGCTGGCTTCATGGCAGCATGGGCAACAGCCTCAGGCGTGGTCGGCCAGCTGCATCTGCCCCTTAACGGGGCATTTTAGTTCGGAAGCCGCCATTTTTCAAAGCCCACACACGAGTTCCTTGCGTGCCAGGCGGTACCGGACTCGACCAGAGGCACATAGACCTGCAAACCTGTCTTTGGCTCGGCCGAAACGCGCCAGGTCAACCACGATTCCTGGCGCAAGCCCAAGGCGAAAAGTGCCCCAAGGGACTCGAAGGACTCAAGCGCGAAGGCACGGAAGCCCTTGCCGCGAATTGGCTGCTGCACCTTTGCCACGCCATCCCTCCCTCAGAGCCCATGAGAGCATTCCACACCAATGACTGGAAACAATGGACCAAAGTGCAGCAAGCAAACAGAGGTACGAACATCTGAAAATGCCATTGGAGGAAAGCATTGCAGAAATGATTCTCCCAGCAAGCTACTGTTGAATCGACCGCCATGGATACTGATGGAAGACAAGCGGAGGCCACAACTGTTACCGCGCAACGGGCGGACGGTGTGGATGCGGTTGTTTGTGTGGATGCGGTTGTCTGTGTGGATGCGGTTGTCTGTCTGTGTGTGTGTGTGTCTGTGTGTGTGGGTGTGGGTGTGGGTGTGGGTGTGCGTGTGCGTGTGCGTGTGCGTGTGCGCGTGCGTGTGCGTGCGCGTGCGCGTGCGCGTGCGCGTGCGCGTGCGCGTGCGTGTGCGTGTGTGTGTGCGTGTGCGTCGCATTCGAGAACAGTGGCCAGAGAGACAGCAGGCTTGCACTGCGGCTGCAGCGCTCATCGTGACCTTCCTGGTGGGCGCGGCGTGTTTGGCTCTTACCGAACTTGTGCTGTTCTCCAGAGAGCAGCGCATGCAAGGTCGAGCGCGGAGTTCCAAGAGGTGCCGTGGCCTTGCCTTGGCACATGCAGCGAATGTCAACAGAGCTTTGTTTATGTGTGCGCATTGGTCTGGTTGCTCAGTTTTGGATCAATACAGCAGCAATTGTGCTTGGGTGCAACAGCAGAAAACGATGCGTAGAAGTGACATATTTTGAAATGCTGATGAATTGTTGTTGGGAGGGTGTTCCAGCAGCTAAAGCATGCAACACATTCAGGATTGATTTCAATGTTTCACGACATGTTGGGTTGGCTCGGTGGGGAAAGGTGTTGGCCCAGGACCGAAGGACAAGTTGCACACGCCAACAAGCAGATATGTTTGAACATATTGAAAACGTGATTGACGCTTGCAGCACGTTGCAACAAGACAGGTCAAAAGCTACAAAGTAAGTTTCAGACCAATGGGGTGCTGAGACGCTCAAGGGAAGCTGAGACTCGGTGCGAGGCCGCGGCCACTTCCTTTCCAGCACGACGAGGTGCGGCGCTGTCTGTACGGGGTGGGTAAGGTTACTTGGCTGTGACCTGGGGGAAGCGAGTGCAGGTCTCTGGCTTCGATCACCTGGATGGCCACGCGCCAAGAAGGACACGCGCCGGGCGCCGGGCGGGGCGTCCGCTGAGAGCTGTGAGAACCCTCCCTGCCAAGGGAGGAATAGGAGGTTTTGTTGCCAGGCTCGTTTCCCTCCATGTCTTCACTGGTTGAAGGGAGACTGCAAGGTTTCTGCTTTGAGTGCTTGCAGCAGCCACCAGCCACTTTGTGGGATACGCAGGGGGCTGCGGTTGGTGGTTGTCAGCGACACGCACAACTTCCACCACAAGCTGAAGCTGCCAGATGGAGATGTGGCACACTTACTGGCAAATTGTGATGATGTGTTATGTTCCTTGTTGTTGGTGCCAACGTGCTGGCAAAATCCCAGACAATTTCGAGCCATCGAGCATTGCCTCGCTTTCTATGTTATGGTACGCCAATTGAAAAGCAGTTAGAAACGTAGAAGCTCGATGTGAAGGTCCTGATTCATGCGGGCGATTTTACTCAATATGGCAAGGAGGACGCGGTGCGGGTGCTGGTAGCGGACATTTGGTGCCGATTTGTTGACCATTAACCCGCAGTGATGAACAGCAAGCGGATGGACCTGCAGGAGCATGCGCATGACTTCAACCAATGGTTAGCAGAGCAGCCGTTCTCTCCTCAAGTCAGAGGGGGAGAGAGAGAGAGAGAGAGAGAGAGAGAGAGAGAGACAGAGAGAGAGAGAGAGAGAGAGCGACAGAGAGAGAGAGAGAGAGAGAGAGAGAGAGAGAGAGAGAGAGAGAGAGAGAGAAAGAGGGAGAGAGAGGGAGGGAGGGAGGAGGGAGGAGGGAGGAGGGAGGGAGGGAGGGAGGGAGGGAGGGAGAGGGAGGGAGGGAGGGAGGAGGAGAGAGAGAGAGAGAGAGAGAGAGAGCGAGAGAGAGCGAGAAGAGAGAGAGGAGAGAGGGAGAGAGGGAGAGACGGAGAGAGGGAGAGAGGGAGAGAGAGAGGGAGGAGAGAGGGAGAGAGGGAGAGAGGGAGAGAGGGAGAGGAGAGAGGGAGAGAGAGAGAGGGAGAGAGGGAGAGGGAGAGAGGGAGAGAGGGAGAGAGGGAGAGAGGGAGAGAGAGAGGGAGAGAGGGAGAGAGGGAGAGAGGGGGAGAGGGGAGAGAGGGGGAGAGGGGGAGAGGGGGAGAGGAGAGAGAGAGAGAGGCACAGAGAAAGAAAGAGAGCGAAAGAGAGAGAGAGAGGGAGAGAGAGAGAGAGAGAGAGAGGCAGAAGGGAAGAGGGGAAGAGGGGAAGAGGGGAAGAGGGGAAGAGGGGAAGAGGGGAAGAGGGGAAGAGGGGAAGAGGGGAAGAGGGGAAGAGGGGAAGAGGAGAAGAGGGGAAGAGGGAGACACAGGGAAAGAAACAGAGGGAGGAGAGTCGGAGGGGTGGTGGAGGGGAGGGAGACGGGAGGGAGACGGAGGGAGACCGGGAGGAGACGGGGAGGACACGGGGAGGAGACGGGGAGGAGACGGGGAGGAGACGGGGAGGAGACGGGGAGGAGACGGGGAGGAGAGGGGGAGGAGAGGGGGAGGAGAGGGGGGAGAGGGAGGGGGAGGAGAGGGAGAGACAGAGGGAGGGAGGACAGGGAGAGGGAGAGAGGTCAGTAGTGGATAGTGCTTGTTGATTGAGGCACAGGACAAAGCTGGTAGTGCTTGGGAACCATGAGAACAACTCGCCCAGAGCTAAGCTGAGCACGCTCTTTGGCACGTTGTTGCCTTCATGAACGCTGTCGCTGCATGCAAGCACTGTCCTCGTCTTGGCAAGAGTTTGCCACTTCAAGGACTTCCTTGGATACAAACCATGGACTCATTGACGACATATTGCCCTGGCTCGTGGGTGGCAACTGGAGACAATCATGGCCAGCTTCCCTGGCGTCGGTTTTGCCAATCAGCCAAACGGGTTAATACTTGATCTTCTGGGCTGACACCAGGCAGAAAAGGCAAAGCGAAGGCGTGTGGATGGCGAGAACTGAAAGTGCAAGGATGCGACAACAAAGAAAAGGAACAAAACACACGCGCTCTAGTCGATGAAGCGACGGAAGAGTCACAACTTTGCAGAGTGAGCTAGTGTATGCTGAGTCCGAAACATGCCATTGCTTTTGAATTCCAATTTCAGTGCCACAGGCTTGTCAAGCATGCCGCCCTACTCGAAACCTTATGTGCCCCCAGAATCCAGAACGACGGGTTCGTCCTTTTTACCTCTACACATCCAAGACCATCCAAGCCCATCCAGACCCATCCAAGCTGAAAGGATCACGAGTTGCAAGCAGAGTCCTGTAATGCAAGTTCCCGCCTCAGGGACTGGCACAAGCGAGCTGCAGACGTGCGAGGCCCTCAGCAAGCCAGCAAGCCCTGCCTGTGGGAACCAAAACCGGGTCTTAGGTTGTCGAACGCCACGCTGCTGCGGCAATCTGCGTTTGACTTGCAGGCAGCGAGCTAAACAATGCCCACCTGCATAACATGTGCAGCTCGGTGCAGGTTCCGGGGTCAAGCCCTGTACGCTTCTTCGGAACCGACTTTTTCTGGCCATGCCACGGCCCCAGTGCCGCCGGATTTTTTCTAGATTCTGCAGGATTGGTTGGGGCAAGCTTGCAGAGGTTCGCTAGCTTCTTTGTAGCCTGAGTGGTCAGCGGAGGCCTTGGCAGCAACCCGTACTTTGACCAGATTCCTGCAGGTACTGCAACTTGGCCTTGACCATTCAGCCCTTGCTCCAAACTTGTGTTGCTTGTTCCTGGTGCCCCTTGTGAGTTGGAAACCAAGGACGTCGTCATTGCTCACGGGCCTGCCAAAGGCTGCGCAGATGGCGGCAGAGGATGCCCCGCTCTTCTGAAGGCGTTGCACGAGGGTCGACACCGGAAGCGCCCATGCCGATTCCTCACACAAAACATGCAGCACCGAACCGTACGAAGCATGTGTTGCATACCGTTATGCTCCTTCACCCCTGGGAACTGTGTGGACAGTTTGACGAGGATGGCTTTTTTGTAGGCCAAAAGAGTTGCTCCTTTGGCGCCGGATTCAAGGCTGTGCAGAACCTTCAGCCGGAGTTGGTGATCTCGGGGCACGTGCACTTTGCCAGAGGCCTTTGGGAATCCAAGAGCTGCTTCCCAAAAAACACCAAACCAAATCAACTTGGAGAGTGTTGCTGTAGGAGAAGTTGAGCCAGAAAAAAGATGCGTATGAACCAAGCCGAAAGATGAACGCCTTGGATGTCAAGTTATTGCAGAACGTGGATCGTTTAGGAGCACAAAAGCCTTTGTAGCAGTAGGCCCTTGTTTGTTTGGGGCGGTGTGCAACCTGACTCTTGCCTCCGGATGGTGCGTGAGGACACCCCCTGACAAATGGAAAACAATGATATCAATTCTGATATCATCAAGTTGCGGAGTTATGAGTTGCTCCCCTGCAGAATAGCATGGAATCCAACAAAGAACACCCTCACTTATTTGTTTGGACCGCCTTTTCAGGGGAGCATGTCTTTCAAGTGAGGATCAACCTGGTGTTTCCCTCAAAAGTGAAAGATGCCTTTTGCTTTTGCTGGATTTTGGATGCCTGGTGGTTCAGTTCCTTATCAATATTGGATACCCCTTCTGGAAATCTGCAATGAAGATGCTAAATCCCATGAGCAAGGAAACACACAGACGTTTGGCAGCCAGCACTGCAAAGCTACAGTTATCCCCGTATCTCCGAGCCAAATGCGGCAGGGGCTGCGCTGCTCTCGGGCAAGCCCACCACCTACGGCCACCTACGGCCAAGTTGAGAGACCGATTCAACTGGCTGATGGAAACGAAACGGGCAATTGGTGACGTATGTGGCCAAGGGATATTAGCATGATGTTATGTATGTCGTGTCATTTGCGCAAAGAAAAGCAGCAAACGCTGTTCACGGATATAGACTGTACAAGTACCCAGGTCTCGCTCAACCGTCCTAGTGAATGCGGCAAACTGCGGCAGCATCCTGGCTTGACGGAATGACTTGAGCAAACCGGAACCTGTTGGCAAGCGCGTGCAAAGGTGGCAAAGCTGAACGGGACGCAGCCTAAGTTTTGCTGCCCTTGACTCTATCAAGTCTATCAAGTGTCAC
The DNA here is from genome assembly GCA_963377175.1 of Effrenium voratum. Taxonomy (NCBI): domain Eukaryota; class Dinophyceae; order Suessiales; family Symbiodiniaceae; genus Effrenium; species Effrenium voratum. Next base: position 234,496 of record CAUJNA010003806.1, read on the forward strand.
TGAGGTGCTGGTGAGTGGGCCAGTGGTGATTGACATTTGTCCGCGGCCTACTGGGCCTCCGCGGGCGGAAGAAGGGTTTCCGTGGTGTCCTTAGGATGCAGCCATGCCTTCCGTGGAGGTTGTGGAACTGAGGGCTGGGCCATAGGATGCATTCTTGTACAGCGCTTCGAGGCCTCATATCTCACGTGAGCCATGGCCAAAAATTGCTTAATTGAGCAAACATATTTGGGAGCCATGAACTTAATTGTGGGGAGAATGTGGAAGTTGGTTTGGTCGTTGCTCATGCGGTAGATGCCCTGCCTGGTGAAAAAAGAGCCTTGGAATGCCGCAAGTTGATACTTGAAAGAGTCGATGTAGATGTATGATGGATGCGAGAATTGCCTCCGTATGCGCTGTGCACGGATTCGGATATGCTCCAAGCCTGTCAGGCCCCAGATGCTGCAAAGGCTGCTGCATCCGCTGCCAGCTGGGTGGCAGCTGGGCTCCGAGTGTCTTTGCCAGCTCTCTTGTGCAACCTAGACTGCTTCGCCTAATCCAAGTTGCACTGTTTACAGTTGGCAAACCAAGGAAAACCAGCAACCCCCCAAGCCCGCCCCCCCTCCCCCCCACTCCCCCCCCCCCTGCCCCCCGCCCCCCGGCCCCGGGTTGCCGCCCCTCCTTGCCAAGGGTGGAGTTAAGAGCGTTGGCACTGGCCCTGGCGCCAGGAGCTGAGATGGAACAAGTGCTGCAGGGTACAGGTGGAGTATGTTTATCCCACATACATACGTGTTATATTACATGTATAATACATATGCATATGTATATATGTGTGTGTACATATACGCAAAAAAAAATACATAAACATATATAGATACGTAAACAGGTAAATGTATATATGTAGATGTATATTTATAGGTATGTGCAAATGCGCACGCACGCATGATTGTGCCTTGTTACCAAGGCTGCCGCAGGCCGGAGCAGTGTCAAGGTCTCAGCGACTCAACCCAAAGATGGCTCTTCAAAGTCTTCGGATGCCCAGGCACAGCTCTCATCGTCCACGAGTGTGCCGCAGGCGCCATGACTGGCATGACACAGTGACATGAGCCGCTGCATATCAAGAGGGGGTTGGACTTGGCTACTCATTTGCCTTGACAGAAAAAGGAGAGAATTGACGTTGGATGAGAAAATTCGTGCGAGGATGATGACGATGACTTCACCGAATTTTCAAATCTAGCTGATGCTGCCAACAAGGCTGCATGCCCAGACGTGATTTGCGCATGAGGCGGACAAGTGAGAAGCGAACATGTGGTTTCAAGCAGCCCTTGAACATGTTGTGCGGGAAACTCACAAGCTCATCACTCAGGCATGGGACGAGTTGATGACTCGAAAAGGTTCAGTCAAGGTGGGGACGCGACTTGCTGGTTTTGCACTCTAAAACTCCAGGTTTGGAATCAGGGAAGCCTTGAGCGTCAGGGGAAGCAGGAAATGAACGCCCTCTTTGGGCTGTCGGAGCTGAAGGCCCACGACTTGCACGCGGGGCGGTCGAAGTATTGGGTGGCAGGATGCCGTCGAGCGCTCGGTGAAGCGCGTCGACGTGCTGCAGCGACAGGCTGGCAGCCAGCGGTGGCGCGCTCCAGCGACTCCTGCTCATTTGGCCGCAGGTTGCTACACACTCAAGTCAAATGGCGCAGAAGGAGGCTGAACTTGATTCCCTGCGCCGGAAGTTTGAGGCTGGAAGCTCAGAAACTGACTTGCCAGTGGGTTTCATCAGACGCGTGGCTTACCGGCCCGCCAACAATATCGGCAATCTGCCGGAGAGGCGACCGCCTCATCGAGTACCTACTGGAAGTTGGGCCCGGCACTTGAAGCAGCATGACTTGACAGTGGAACTGTGTTGGGTTTTTCCCCAGGCGATTTGGCGATCCGAAGAGGGAAAGGCTTTTGCGAGCTTTCCATGGTGCTTTGCCCATATTGTTTGAATGCTCCTGGCTGTGTAGTTAGGCGGTTTTTGCCTGCGGAGGTACAGATGGATGTCCAACCTCCATTCTTGGAGGCGACATTGCAAGTTCCTGGCGTGCTAAGGAAGTACTGATACCGCATATTGCCGTCTGAACATGAGCGGGTAATGGAAACATGGTGCTCGTTTTGAATGGCATGCTGAATCCTTGAGACTGGCAGGTGCGAATGTCGCTGACAGGCAGTATTGTTGGCACGGAGTGACTTCGGCGCGCTTTCCATTGCCTTGGGCCATGCGTGCATCCTGTTTGCCAATCCTTGCGTTGGTGCTGGCATTTCCTTTCCATTTGAAACAGGCGACATGGCTAGCAAAGATTGCGGGCCAGGGCAGAGAAACTTGCTTCGCTCTCCTCGCAGCAAGAAGCAGCAGCTCGGGCGTCATTGAAGGAGTACGAGAAGGCGGGGCTGGGGACCTTCAGATAACTCGGCAACATGTGCTCATGCCAGAGCCAAGTCACATTGAGCTGCAGCACGTTGAGAACCCGCGCCAGGCAAAGCAGACGCTTGCTGACACGGAGGCGGCACTGAGCCAAGCGCAAGAGGAGCCCTGAAGCGCAAAGATCTTGCCGCGCAGCAGCTCCTCTTGACATCGGGCAGGAGCTTCGCCAGCAGCACCAAAGCCTCACGGAGCAAGTGGAGATCAAGCTCAAGGAGACTGCAACGAGTCGGCGTGGGGTCTCGTTGTTTTTGGAGCGCCAGGAGCCTAGAGCACCACCTGGGCTGCCAGCCCACACCCCAGTCGAGACAAGGTGCTGAGGTCCGTTTTTTAGGTTGTTGAGTGCTAAATTGCGCGTGCGCCACCTGCCGTTGGACGACTGACTGCATATAGGACTACAGCTACTTGCAGAAGTCGGAGGGTCCAGGCTCCAAGGCCACCCTTTGTGCAGAGCGCTGCTTGCTCTTTGTAGTTCCGGGCGCAAAGATATGACAGGAACCGTTCGTCTCAGATTGTTAGCCCGTCCTGGACAGGCGGAGGCCACAACGGCCGCTGCATATCCTGAGGTGAAGGCAAGCTCGGGATAAGATCGTTTGGCTGTGAAATTAACTTAGGGACTTTTGGGTGGGCAGCATATACATGGTAGGCATTGGGGTCTTATGTCCGGTAGGCATTCCCCATCACAACCTGTGCGACGGAAGGGCTTCAAACTCGGCAAGTCCTAGTCGCAAGTGGCTCGGCCGGCTCGCCTCACGCTCCGTCGAGTCCCGCGACGGACGGTTCTGAGACATCCGATGAACTTCCTTTGCCAGAAAAAGAGACTGGACCGTGTGTGGAACCCCATGCGACTCGGACTGGTCGGTCCAAAGATGGTGCGGATGGTGGAAAAGGCGTGGAGGGCAGCCTCCCACCTGGAGAGCTCCAGCTGCAAGAGCTGATTCTTTTGGAAAGCTCAGCGCAGCCTTCTCTCTCTCTCTCACTAGTTCTCTCTCTCTCTGGCTCCCTCTCTGTTTTTCTCTCCCTCTCCCTCTCCCTATCTCTGTTCTGTCTCGTTTCTTTCACTTCTCTCTCTGTCTCTCTCTCGCTCTCTCTCTCTCTCCCTCCCTGTACAATGACCTATTTGGAGACCTTGTTCTTTTGGTGTCCAAATCTTCCCCTGACAGCAACGACCCAGATAGCTCTGAGAGAGTAGACTGCACGATGGACGTGCTAAGGCCTTCGCAGAGTCAACCACGGCCCAGTTGAACGGTCCAGTTCTTCATCTTCCTCCTCCTCAAATGAGTGAAAGAATGATGTGAGAGACAAAAGTAGCTTGCTTTGCCCCGCGGGAGTGTTGCAGGCATAGCAACACGCTAGGCGTTTTGTCCTACAAGTGCCTTTGCACTGATCCTATGCAACGGGAGATGGTCCCCCGCAAATTGGCTACGATGTTATTGAAAAACGAATCTAAACGAGTCCAAAGCGAGATCAGCCATTTTCTTGGCCAACCTCTTCCCCTACGACCTCGGGACCTGGTCCGTCCGGATGCCGCCGCCGCAAGACGAAGCGAGCCGAGGGGCTGCTGTCTCCAGGTCATATCTTAGTTTGCACTGCCAGCGAGCTGCAACTTCCCGGCGTTGGCACACCTTCTCCAGCGGAATCTACGTGCTGCATGACTTTCCTGGCACTGCCCTGGGGCCAGTGCTTTTTGCCCGTGAAGACACTGCACCGCCTTCTTTGGACAGACATGGATCGAGCCAGCGAGACGCAAGTCGTAGATATGATTGCGATGTTTTGAGCCAAGCACCGTAGGCGACCGCTTGGTTGACCACAGGGCTGCCCTCTCGGCAGGTGGGTCCTGAACAGCCCGCATAGCTCCGCAAGGGTGTTCTGCGATTTCGGATCCTGAAATAGTCGACATGCATTCAGGAGCAAGTGTGCTCTAAAGAGAAACACTCGTCTTTGGACCGCATTTCTCCTGAGCGTTTATTCAGCCAACAAGGCTCCTAGCTGTCCTGGAGGATCTTCAGTTTGGGGCGTCTGAAATATCTTATATGCAGATGGACCAATTGAGAAAGCAAACAAAAGCATCACAACCGTCGCCATTAGTTGGGGACTGCAAGAAACATTCAACGGGTTTGCCGGTGTGGACCACAAGGCCCGCGCGTCTGGCCAATCGCTCGCACAGCACAAGCGCCAGGGTGTGAAGGAAGATTTGCGGCGAAAGAGCCCCAAGGTGGGGGGACGCTGTTCAAGCAGCCGGTTTATGGTGCATCCATGTTGCGAGACCGTTTGAAATCCGCCTCACGATTCCATGCATCATCATCCTGCGAAGCGGGAGAGCGAGAGAGAGAGAGAGAGAGAGAGAGAGAGAGTATGTGTGTGTGTATGTGCGTTTGTGTTTGTGTCTCTGGTGTTCCTGAGGAAACATGTTTGCATTTGCGACAGGAGAGCAATTTTCGATCTGAAGGAGAAGCTCCTGCAAGTGGGGCGCGCAGAAATCAGCCGGGATATCGGATATCGTTCGGGAAATCCGGCCTGCACCTTCATGCTATGGTAGGCCAATGTTGAGTTGCAGAAGCATCCAATGTGGGTATTCCATTTTGGTGCAGCTGCATTGGAATGAAGCCTGGTCAGCTGCCAACAAAGGTGTGAACACGGCCGGAACAGCCATGCCACGGCAGGCACGGCCCTTCTTTGAGTTTATGTTAGTCTCTGCTCGTGCCCTTCCCCAGGCACCCAGTGGTCCGGCTGGATTTCCATCATTTGGTGATCTGAGCAGGAACTTGCTTGCTTCTTGCTGCCAGAACTGCCCAGAGTGACATTGCACAGTGACAGAGATCATGTCCATGCATTCCGACAGGATGCAAAAGGAGGCGAGTGGGCACGTGCAGGAAACTTTTTCGGCTCTTGCAGTCACAAGGTCAAAAGTGTCATGGGCAGGTCATCTTGTTTCGGGGGAGCGATTTTCCGTTCCAGGCACAAGAGAAAGACCGCCAAAAGGAGGCAAAGGCTGCCTCATACCCGCAGTTCCCTAAGCTGCGAGCCGCTGGCCTCGCCTTTTTGCATCCCTGGCTGAGGGCGCCTCATTCTACCCGCGAAGTCTTCAACCGTCCAGAGGCTAGCGAAATGAATCAAAGGGCATGGGGTTTGTTGCAAGGTGGCTGCATGTAGAGGCTGACATGTGCGATTCTGCAGGCTCCTGATGGGCCTGGCATGCCTGTCTCTTGGTGCGTCTCTCGAACTTTACTAAAATGCTTTGGTGCCAAGGCATGGTGGAAATGCGCCGGACATCAAGGCAGAGCTTACTTAGGGCTACTTGGAGTTTGGACGTGTTCACCAAAGTTTTCCCAGGCTTGATGAATGAACGACAGAATTCAGCAGGGGCTCCACTTGAGACTAGATGGGCTGGATTGATGTTGTTGTAGTCAGACTACCCTTCCAGCAAAACTCCCGGCACAGTGCTGCCAGTTGAGCAATCTATGCTCATACCGGTTGTTTGTAAATGGTCAGTCGGCTAGGGTCTTTATTCTGGGTGTGGGTCAATATTAATTCACCCGGGGACGGCAGGTTTTAGTATTTGTTTCCATTTACCAGGGTTCCATTCTGGGTACCCATATAAGTTTGGCAAGCGGACAGCTGCAGTGCAGCAGAAGGCTCGGCGGATTTGTCGGCGAAGTCTTCGCCGAGCCAGGAGGCATCCACCCGGAGTGCATCGCGTGACGCACCCTTCATTCCTGCCAGATGCCCCAGTCAGATATCACGAGATCTTCGTAAGAGCTACTTTCATCAAAAGCATATTGGGTATCTATCTACTGTGGTCGTGCTAGAGTGCCGACGTCTGAAAGTCTCTCAAGTTTCAGCATGGTTGGGTCGTGAAACTCTTGCACCTCGGCTCGCCATGTAGGTCCTCTACGTGGGGATCCAATTCCTATTTCAGGTTTTGGTGACAAGTTTGCTGATGTCCGACCAATTGTGGCACGTGAAAAGCTGCGCTAGCTTCTGGGGCTACTTTTCGCCACTTTCCCTTGTTCCCAGGATTTGAAGTTTTTGTAACATCTGCAGATTCCTTTGAACTCGCCAAGAGCCGCCCGCCTTAGGCTGGGATGCCTGGCATTCCGACCGGCGGGGGTGCTGGAGGCAGCGCCGCCAAGGCCCGATTGGCAACTGTTGTGGTGTTTTTCGTTTGGTCGCCTCTGGTTCGAGTGTTTGCAAACCGCTGCCACTGGTTCAATCCCTAGGGACCCCTTTTGCCGCGGGCTTACTTTAGCATAGAGAGAAAAAAGGGCGGACAGCTGCCCTCGCGCATGGTTTTGTGCCAACATTGGTAGCGAGAGCTGGAGATCGTGAAGGGGATCTTCAGGGTGGGCTACATCGTGCAGCCCAGAGACATGGCAAAGGATGACGAGGTGAAGACAACATGGGACGGCGAGCCCACTGGCGTGAACCTGGCCATGTTTGCCTACCCGATCATCGAGGGCGCCTACGGCCCAGCCGGCTTGCGCATCGCGGCCATCTTTGACCTGCCGAACATGCTCGTGAACTTTGCTTACAACCGCGCCATTTTCGCGACCCTCTCCACGAAGAAACGCCCGTCGCCGCAGCAGCTGGCGTTTACAACCCTTCTTCAACTGCTGTTTTTCCCCCCGCTGGCCGCCATTTGGCTTGGCCTGACCTCGCGTGCCACAGGCGTGGCCCTCCCGGCCTGGCTGATGGCCATCCTCGGAGACGTGGCCGCTGCGAACAAGGTCCTGGTCCTGCTGTCCCTCGGCATCCTGCTGCGCCCAAGGTTCGACGCAGCGCAGCGGGAGGTGCCATCAGCTCCTCCTCCTGATCATGAAGAGCTCTCTCGATCTCGCTGAACTTGAGGCTGTTGCCCGTCGCACTCTGGACTGCAAGGCGTGAGCTCGCAGGTGGCCCCGCTCTCCTCAGCAGCAGCCACCCAAGGACTTCTTCCGGAAGGATGTCCGCATCGCCGAGATCGAACTCCTCCCACTTCACCGTCTCGTGCTCATCATAGTCCTCCTCCGAGCCCCACTCACTGCGGCCTCTCCAGTCCTGACGTCCGTGCCATCCACCACGCCACCACGTCCAATCTTCTCCTTCATACGTCTCCTCAACCTCTGGGTTCTCCGCCGCCGTTGCCTCTCCATCACGTGCCTCCTCACCATGTACTTGCCCTCGGCCATGAGTAGGTGAGGATGCCCCGGTCGCCGACCTCAATGGACGATCATCTGCATCTGGCTCAGGCTCGGTCTCCCACGCCCTTCGCCCGGATCTGGATCCTTTCTCAGACTCCTCCTTCACGGAACTCAGCTTCTCCGGCTTCTTCCGGGTCCTCATCAAGGCTCGCTGCAACCTCTTGTTGCTCTCCCGCACCTCCGTGGCCCACTGCGACATCCCCATGCCGTACGGCCTCCGGAGCTTGATGAAGAGCTCCTCAAGCTTCTGTCCTGTTTCAGGGACAGGAGTCTTACACAGGCGCGAGGTCGCAAGAGGTAGACCGGCCCCTGTGACGTTGTGAGCTCCTGGTGGTTGACCTCGTTCTGCCTTGGCTGCTGCCTTGGGCGCTGCCTTGGACGCTGGCTTGGGTGCTGCCTTGGGCGCTGCCTTGGGTGCTGCGTTGGGCGGTGCCTTGGGCGCTGCCTTGGGTGCTGCCTTGGCTGCTGCCTTGGGCGCTGCCTTGGGCGCTGCCTTTGACTTGGGCGGGGGGAGCGCGCTTTCCTTGGGCTTTGGCTTTGTGGGAAATCTCACCCTCTTGGGCCGGAAGGGGGAGTCTATTTCGTACGCTGGCTCCGGGATCATTTTTTTGCTCTTCGGGGCAGCTCGGGCGGCTTGGGCTTGTTCTTACTGCCCGGAGGTCTGCCTCTAGGCCTTGGCGCCGGTTGCGCTTGCTTCATCGGTTTTTTTAATAGAAAATATTTTTTTAAAAGACCTTCGGGGGATTAGACGTGATCCAAAAACAGCATGCTTTCCCGGTCAACCTCGCCGCCAACGCCGGCCCCAGCAGATGTCTTCGCCTCTTCGGCGTCTTCTCGAACTCCAGCCTGACTCTGCGGACGTATTCATGCCATCCCGGCAAGCTGAGTCATCACGCCAAGGTGGTCAGTTTCAGCGGAGATCAAGATCTTACTGGGTTGAGGAGAATGGCGAGTGGGGCCTGATGCCCAACGTGGACGACGATGAGAACACGCAGATCATGTGGGTTGGTAAGGAACTTCCGTCCGAGGTGTACCAGGAATCTGGTGGACGTGGAGCGAAACCAAGCCGTGGATGGACATCGAGCAGGCGATGATGGTGGACCCCGAGCGCGCAAAGGAGTTGGAAGAGATCTACGTCAACTTCCAAGGACGCTTGAAGACGTTTCAGGAGTCGAGGCAGCTGACGAACGCCTCGAAGATGTCACGCGGTTACTACCCCCTGAACTACGTCAAGGGCAAGAGCAAAGGAAAGAAAGGGAAGAGCTCTGGCAAGGGCAAGAAAGGACCATGAGAGTGACAAGGGCGGCAAGAACCGGGTTGGTGGAGCAGACTATACTGGGTGCTTCATCTGTGGAGACAAGAACCACGAGTTCCGGACGTGCCCACAACAAGGAGCTGCCGGAGGCAAAGGACAATCTGGTGGTGGTTTCGGGAACTTTGTGATGGGCGTGTTCATGGTCGAAGATGACCCGGAGTTCACGGTAGAGACAACGACCCCGGATGCTGAGATTTTCTCAGTCATGGCCCAACGCCATCCAGGTCATCCGGTACTGGACTCGGGTGCGACGGAGACGGTGGCGAGCCTGGAAGCGTTGGAGGAGCTCATGAAGGTTCGGGCGCAGCGTCATGGGCCAGAACGATTTGAGGTGGTGCCGACCAGGAAGAGGCTCCGGTTTGGCAATGGAGAAAGCAAGTCAGCGGAGAGCCTGGTGATCATCCCCCAGGTGCTCAACAAGAAGTCGTTCGGCCTGGCGGTGTACTCCCTGGATGTGAAGGCCGTACCGATCCTTCTGAGCGTGAGAACCTTGAAAGAGCTGGGGGCCATTTTGGACTTCGAGCGCAAGGAGCTGAGGCTGCGAGCAATTGGCTCGAATTTTGCCGTACCCCTGACTGAGTCAGAGTCAGGGCATTTGCTTTGAGATTTGACGGCAGACTGGCTGGAAGTCACGCCAGGACAGGTGTCACGGGCTTCCGGATCTTCGGGTGCTGGAGCGTACATGGCGCTAGAGAGAGAGTGGATGAGTGAAGGGCTTGAGCATGGAGGTGATCCAGCGGGGGAAAGCCAATCAGGAATTCATGGACCTCCCGATGTTTGTGGCCCAAGCTCTGCCCAAGCTCACAGCTGACGGGGATGATAACCTGTAGCAGATTCGAACCGCGCCATGTCCCAGGCACAGAAGACGGCCAAGAACTCGGAGAACAAGCCAGAGGACGTGACGACCTGGGAGGAGAAGAGCAGCGCAGCAGATGGTCAGAAGAAAGGCAAGTCAGGAACCCGGAAGACAGAGGAACCCGGAAGACGAGAGCGGCAACACCGGAGAAGTACGACTTGACCCCAAGATGTCAGGGAGCTCCATGTCATGGACACCACAAGGTGATGCCAGAAGGAAGGGGCTCACTGTCGGGCCGCAATGGTCATGGTCTCTGGAAGGTCTGCAGCGAGTGTCGACTTCGGCTGACCTATGTGCCGGCTTATGGAGCGACGGGCATTCACCGTCAGGCGGGACCTCTTCCAAAGGACACGGCGGTGGTGCTGGAGGAAGAGATGCCAAACATCAATCTGACGGAGACGAAAGAGAAGCTCAACAACAAGGCGGTGGGGCTTCGAGGAGCCGAGAAGTCGCTGGAGGATCGTCTGGAGGCGGTGCGGCTGCAGAAGGCCCAGATGAAACCAAAGGCAAGGCCGGAGCAAGGATATGTCAGGACGGAGACGGTGACCGCGGACACCAAGAAGGCCACGAAGCGGGAGAATGTGAACACTTCCGAGGAGGTCGAGACAGTGGAGATTCAGGACGACTTCGTGGAGGTCGAGAAGCAGACATAGAGATAGACGACGACGGGTACATGTTCCAGGAGGAGGTTCTTGGAGAAAAGGGCCTGGAGATGCTCATTGGCGCTGCGGAGAACTATGTTGAAGACCTCGAGGAGATCTATCATCTCATGCCCCAGGAGAACCAGAACCGCATCGATCTGATGGAGGTGTGCTGTCCGGCAGAGAGCACTCTGTCGGGAACATTTGAGAAGAAGGGGGCGAAGATCTTCCGAGTGGGTTTGCCGGACTACGACATGAGCACCAGGGTGGGCTTCCAGAAAGTGTGAGAAGAGAGATGGAGGCTTAAGCCCCAAATGATGTGGATGTTGTTGCCCTGCGGGCCGTACTCACCGATTCAGCAGGTCTTCAACGAGAAGTCAGAGGAACAATGGTTCAAGAGCATGATGCGGAAAAAGAAGAGCCGAAGGATGATCCGGCATGGTCTACAGCTGGTACGAGATCAAGTACTTGATGGCGGAGACTACACTTGGGAATGGCCAAGAGTGAATGGCGGCTGGTGTTTGCCAGAGGTGCGAGGCTTCTTCGAGGAGATGGAGTCGCAAGGAAAACTCTTTGTGGCAAAGCTGGACGGCTGCACCGTGGGAGTGAAGTCCGAAACGGGCAGGCCGATGAAGAAGCCGTGGACGATAAAGACGAGCCTCATTGGTCTGGCAAACGCTCTACGACGACGATGTCCGGGAGATCATCTTCATGACAAATGCTTGGGTGGAGGACGCGCGGAGAAGAGCGGCTACTACCCGAGGCAGATGTGTGACTTGATCTATCGAGAAGTCATGCTTTATGGACCGAGGCACTCAGAGTTTGAGACGTACCCTGTTCTGGAGGCGAAGGAGCAGGTGGGGAGCACGGAGATGACGAAAGACGAGCGGAAGAAGGCGGCGGTGCTACTGGATCGACTACATCGACGTACGGGACATCCGTCAAACAGAGCTTTGCCGGCATGCCTCAAGCATCGCGGAGTGAAACCAGAAGTGGTGAAGCTGGCACTTCATCATCAGTGCTCGGACTGTCAGGAGATGCGGCTAGCTGATGCCGCTCCAGCGGTTTCGCTGCAGAGGAGCAAAACCTTGTGGAAATGCATGCTGATGGACGGCGCTGACGTGAAGTATGGAGACCAGGTGGCGCACATTCTGATCACGATGGATGAAGCTTCGCACTACATGGTCATGGCCGAGCTGTTCCGACGGCATGTGGATGAAGGACGCAATGCAACCGCAGAAGAAGTTGTTCGGGCGGTGGAGCAGCACTGGGTGCAGCACTACGGCATTCCCGGTGTGATCAGGCTGGATCCGGAAGGAGCGTTCAGGAGCAATCTCTTCGGTGACTGGTGCCAGGACGCGCTGCGGAAGCTCACGGTCAGATCGGAGAGGTGGAGTCGCTCATCCGGAAGGTCAAGCAGGACGCGGGTCATGCTGAACAGCCAGATCTGTGAAGATCCAACTTCAGCGGTGGTGGCGGTGATTGCAGCTCACAACCAGCTGGATCGGGCGCAAGGTTTCTCGCCGTGTCAGTGGGCGCTGGGAAGGCAGTTCACTCTCGCGGGGAGGCTTTTTGAAGATGGTCATGATGAAGCCCTACATGGAGCTCAAGGAACACCTGGACATGCGACGCAGAAGAATCTGAAGGTGAGGCTTTCGGCGGAGACGGTCTACGCAAAGAGCCAAAGCAAGGAAAAGATCACGAGGGCGCTCAACATGAGATCGCGACCGCAAGCACGCTACCTACCTGGTGACCTCGTCCACTACAAGAGAGTGAAACCCCCAGCAGACCAACCTGCGAATCCGATGGTGGGTCAGAAGACGTGGAGGTGGTTTGGACCTGGTCGGGTCTTGGCCAGAGACGAGGACAGACGCTGGTGGTTTGGAGAGGAGACCGCACAATGTGGTGTGGGTGGTCACTGGAGGAAGGCTGAAGCGGTGTGCCCCTTTTCAGCTGAGGCATGCGTCGGAGCGTGACCGTCTCATTGCCGAGCAAGTAGATTCGCCAGTGGCGTCTTGGACTTTCCACTCACTTCTTCAGGGAGTCCAAGGCGGGCAGTACGAGCGCTTTGACAGCCTGATGTTCCCGGAGGACATGGAGAGGAAGCGGCTGGCGAGAAGAGGAACCTCAAGGGCACGATCAAGGACGCTGGGTAGAAGGTCCAGGTCAGTGAAAGTAGGAGGAGATGCGAGTAGTGGTGAAGAAATGATGGAGAGCCGATCACGAGGGCATGTAAGACCCCCAGGGATCCGAGCGGGGAACGGCCACCGAAGGAAGCTCGGGTTTCCAAACAAGAAAAGAAAGAAGAGACCTATGAGTCCACCCAAGAGAGCCAAAAGCTCCAAACAGGCAGGCCAGGCAGTAGCACGGTAGCGCATGATCGCTCCCAGTTTTCAGTAGAGGAAGTGATAGATTCCGGAGCCATGGCACGCGGGCATGGGACAACTGCAGCTGGGGAGACCGGTGAGCTCTTCGAGCATGATCTGTTCCGGATGCAACGCCAGAAGCAGGAACGTGCGGAGATGACGCCCGTGAAGCAGGCGAGCCGGAGACTCCGCCAATGTTGTCTTGCCGGAGCCAGTGGAGAAGAAGCTGGAGGACGGCCAACCTGTGTACTTTATGGAGGAGGATGAGCAGATCGTGATGGATTTGCCGATGCCAAAATCCAAGAAGGAATGGAAGCTTTTGGAGCGATGCCCGGAAGCGTATTACGTGAAGAAGATCCGCAACACCGAGGTGAACGTGAGGAAGTTGAACTTGGAGCAGCTGGCAGAGTTCGACAAGGCCAAGCACGTGGAAGTGCAAGCATGGGTGCGAAATGCAGCAGTTCGGGGAGCTGGCAACATGGTGACGACCGAGCGGTGCACCAACATGAGGTGGGTGCTATGCTACAAGGAGAGCGGCGCACCGAAGGCACGGATCGTCCTGATCGGGTATCAGGATCCAGATGTTGAAGGTCTGGCGACGGCGAGTCCAACCATGAGTCGCCGGACAGTACAAGTGCTGTAGGAGGTGGCGAGCCTTGAAAGGGGATGTGCGTGCGGCTTTTCTGCAAGGCGCATCTTCGGAGGAGGACAGGAAGCTGTTCGCTAAGAGTTGGCATGCGAGATGGGTTTGAAGGAAGGCGAGTGCGTGCAGATCCTCAAGAGCTGCTACGGTTTGATCACGGCACCGGCATCCTGGTTTCAAATGTCACCAACACGTTGCGGAAGGCTGGGATGGAGCCTTTGGTCACGGACCCTTGCGTGGTGGGCAATGGGGGTTGCGAGGAGTGGGTGGACGCGCTGACCCAGTTCTACCATAGGTATGACTGGAGTGACTGGGAATTCGGATCATTCAGCCATTGTGGAGTGATCCTGAAGGAGAACGAGGACTTCTCGGTCACCCTGGACCATGCGAGCTTTGTGGACAATCTGGAGCCGGTGGAGTTCCAGAACCGCGACGAGAAGGAGCAGGTGACGGAATTTGAGCGCGGCCAGATCAGAGGTCTACTTGGCGCACTTCAGTGGCGGTGCTATAACACTGCACCACAGCATGCTGCGAAGTTGTCACTTCTGCAGTCAGAGATCAGTGTGGCGACGGTGGCGACCATCAAGAAGCTGAACAAGTTGCTTCGGGAGTGCCAAGCTCAAAGGCACATCTCGATCAAGGTGAATGTGTTGCATTGTGAGCCGGAGGAGGTGAACTTCGTGGGCTGGTGTGACGCGGCGCTGGGCAACAGGCCGGGGAACACCAGTACTGGACGCTATGTCATTGCCGCCACGAGCCCAAAGATGCTGAAGAATGAGCCGGCACCGCTGTCGATCATGGCTTGGAGATCGGGGCGCTTGCCGCGGGTAGCTCGGTCATCTCTTGGAGCAGAACTTCAGGCGATGTCGGAGTGCGAAGAGGAGCTCATGTTTCTGAGGTTTCAGTGGGCAGAGATGTGTGGGCATGAAGCCCAACCAGGCCAGGTGCGGGAGCTGCTGGAGAAGGTGCCAGGTGCTTTGGTGACGGATGCCAAGGCCCTCTACGACGTGGTCAAGAAGGGCACGATGAATCGGCTGGGGCTGGACTCAAGGAGAAGTACAGCACCGTGGAGTTTCTGAGCCTCATCCAGAGGCTGAGTGATGGCGGAACGCAGATCCGCTGGGTTCACAGCGATGCTCAACTCGCGGATGCCCTGACAAAGGGGCTGACGCATGGCGGGGCGCTTCAAAAGGTCCTGGTAGAAGGGAAATGGACAATTGTCCATGACCCGCTGTTTACGGCCGCTAAGAAGCGAGCCAAGGGAACGGAATGAACCAATGGCTTTGGTTTGGAGTTTTGGGGCGTTGTGGTGTTTTTCGTTTGGTCGCCTCTGGTTCGAGTGTTTGCAAACCGCTGCCACTGGTTCAATCCCTAGGGACCCCTTTTGCCACAGGCTTACTTTAGCATAGAGAGAAAAAAGGGCGGACAGCTGCCCTCGCGCATGGTTTTGCGCCAACAAACTGAGGTGACTGCTTGGGGAGAATCCCCAAAAAGTCAAGTTCCTTCCTGCATGCAGAAAGTGCATCCCATGGGAGTGATCCCAAGATATGGCAACCAAGAGTTTGGCTGCCACTGCTCTGTGCAGGTCTCTTTAGGGCAGAAGAAAGCACAGCAGGAGGCCTTTCTGCATCAGCAAGAGGCGCAGCTGCAGCGAGAGGAAGCGCAAAGGGAGGCACAGAAGCAGCGCGAGGAGGCAGAGCGGCACAAGCAGGCAAGGGGTGTTGGTTCTTTGCTTGGTTTGTTCGGTTGGTTGGTTGGTATAACGTATACATGTGTATATACATAGAAGACTCCTTTCATGTCCTGGTCTACCGTCGCTGCAAATTAAATGAGGCTCGCGGCAAACAAGCTCTGCAGCAGTTCCAATTGCAAACTGCACTCTTGGTATTTGCATTGGATGCAGACACCAATCTGGTATGGATGCAAGTTTAAAGATAGCGAGGCATGCAAAGAGATGTGTGCAGCACTCTCAGGAGCAGCGGCAGAAGGAGTACCAGGCATCTCAGGAGAAGGCTGCAGCATCTCCCTCGCAAAAGCAGCAGCCGCAGCAATCGCAGCAGCCAGAGACGGATTGGGTGAGATACCGAACGCCAGAGGGTCAAGTCTACTACCACAATGAGCGAACCAACCACACCGCGCGGCCCGCATGGGTTTTGCTCACTTGAGCATGTCGTCCAGCTGTTGCAGAACGGAAGTCCTTGAACTGTGTGTTTGCGCCAGTCCTGGTCTTTGCCTCCTGGCACTACTGCCCGTGAGCCTGCCAAGCACTGAGATCTTGGGGACCTGGAGCAGAGCTTTCGTAACTTGACCCATTGCTGTTCAATGCATACGGGTTTGTCCTCAGGCTGCAGCATTTCAGTCAGGCGCTTTCGTGACAGCGCATTGCTTGCTCCAGAACTGCCTTTCGAATAGTCTTGGAGTTGCCTGGCAAGCTTTCCAAACCTTCCATGCTGTTTGAGAGACTTGCTCGATCGCAACCAGCTTACAGGCGATACAGTGGGGACGGGCAAAGAATGAAGATGGAGCATGCACGACTTTGCTGGCATTTGGATAGAATGCTTGTTACAGCCCGGCCCGGCTGATGTTGTTTGATATTTGATGTTGGCCAAACGTGATACTCATTGCCAATTTATATCCTGCACTCAATGTGGGCACCATGAAACCTGCATGGCTGCATTGCTGCTACACAGCGGTTTTCTGCTGGGCAACCCCCTCAATGTTAATATTGCAAAATCGCTCGATGTTGATCATGCACCTTGAGCACGAATGCCAGGCACAACAGAATCGCAGCAGGACATTTCACGATATGCTTGGTAGGGCTTTGCGACAAACATTCATCCACAAGGCGTGTTGCCCAGGTTGCTTCCTGGCCCCGTGCCAAACGTATTCACCCAGAATATTCCCATCAACGTCAAGACGATAGTGTCCGCATGTGTGTGTGTGTGTACTTGTGGTCCTTGTGATTATTCTGGTTGTGCGAACGTGGAGTCGTTTGGTTCTGTTTGTGTGTGTGTGTGTGTGTGTGTGCTGGCAGGAAGAACCGTTTTCCAACTTGCGAAAGCAAGAAGAGGAGCTGGGCTTTCTGCCATGTCATATGCTTGCAATTGGTCAGGGTGTTGTGTCGCAGTGATGCACTGCAAAAGGCACGTTTGCATGTGGGCGTGCCTGGTTGCCATTTACAAAGACAGCAACATGTAGGCACATCGTTACCATTGACCTGGGATCCCTGGACAAACATGAAGTGCCAATGTTGACCGGCGGTTGGCCTTCACAAAATGGGCCGATTTGCCACTCAGGAGAACCAGAAGCAGCGCGAGCAATGGCAGCAGTCGGCGCCCCACTGCTGCCCTTCCGCAAGTCTGCAATAGCAAGCCGTCAACACATGTGGTTGTCACACGTTGCTTTGCGTAAGATCCTGCGAGCGACCGAAGGTGGTATCAGCAGTATACATCTTGGTACTCCCAGCAGGCACCGCAAATGGATGTTTCTCAGAGAAATTCCCTACAGTGGCCACGGTTTCCGTGTTGTTGCCCTGAAGATACCACCCAGAACAAGGGTCCGAAGTCATTTTGAGAACTCCCTGCACGGCCAGGCTGGTGCCGGAGCTGCTGGCGGCGCGTGCCGCGCTCAAATCGGGGTTGCCTTTTTTGGAGTCGCTTGAAAGGGAAACCAAAGGAAACCCATCATTTCAATTCCCCTATGTTGAGAACCCAACCGGGCGCTGGAGACCAGGCTTCAGGCTGGTGCCCTGCCAGTGACCGGCCACGTAAGGTCGGGCAAGCAACAGCAGCAGCAGGCATGGACTAGTGGAGGGGACTTTGGACTGTCACTTGAGTCACGAGGAAAGCGCTCAAGTGCCTCCCAGGGGCCCAGCAGGGAGCTCAACTGTTGCCAGATTGATTGCATGTCTTGCCAGCCTAGGCACCTCCGAAGCTCGATGCTAACTTTGAGGATCATGCGGTCTATCAGATCAAGAGCTCGGTGCTCAAGGACGGGACGGTCCCCTTTCCCCTCAGGCGGGGGAATTTTCTGTGCGCAGGAGATGGAATCCATGGTCAACCAGGCCAGGGTTGTTGCTGCATCATGTGTGTTTTGCCTGGATTTGTGCTGAGGGAATGGAAGTGGCAAAGCGTAAGAAGGCCCTCAGGCGGGTGATGGCCCAGGCTGGCGGGCAGAGAGAACGGACGCTTCGGCAACAGGTTCCTGCAGTTGAAGTGGCATCCTGACAAGAACCCGGACAAGCTGGAGGTACCCCGGCTCAAGAAGTGAGTGGCACGTGGTAGGAAGCACGTGTGGGAGAGAGCGAGGGCCAGCGCAAAAATGCGGCTTTTGCCAAGATCGCCAACAGCATCTTCCAGTTCATTGAAGAGACCAAGCCGTGGTTCTTGCACGACGCCAACGCGGAAGCTTAAGGTCCCTCTCGACAGGAGCTGCCTCACCAGGCTGATGTGAGCCATTGAGTGTGTTTGTGTGTTTACGCGGCAAAGACACGTTTCACCAAGACCAATACTACCAAACTCGGATCTGATTGCACAAACGTACATGGCGACCACACTGGCAGTGTTTTTTGTTTGTTCGAGTGTTTGGTCATGTACAAATGTTGCCTGCACCAGACAGGGCAGTTAATGAGCTGATGATGGCCATCCGCACTGAAGGTGATGGGGTGGAAAAGGTCGAGTGTTGAGTGAACTTGCATTGCTCACTGTGGGTGGCACTTCTGAAATGTCATGTACCGTAAGACGCCGACAAGGCTCAAGCCTTTGTGAGAGCTCATTGATTTGCACTATTAGACTATGGCGGCACAGGCCGCCAGTTTGAACATAGTGCTTGTGACCGGACAGAGGGAGGCATGCAGAAAGGCGTGATGCAAAGCGCAAGCTCAGACTGAGTCGCACGACTTCACTCCTAGAGATCCATCATGAAGCAACGCCAGGTGCAATCAGAAAGCCTCGAGGCAGATGCCCGACAGCCTCAACAGCTTGATGGAAGCTTAGTGTCTCTTGCAGTCCTTATAAGGCAGCACAAAAGCAATGGAGGGGTATTTATTGTAGGCCTTTTTTGGCTTCTTGGCTTTTTGGCTTCTCGGCTTTTTGTTGGTTTATGCGGCTTTTGGTGGCTTTTTGGCTTTGGCTTTTCGCATCCTCTGCATTCCCACGGCAGGTGGCGTTTCGCTGGTTTATTTTTGCATCCTCTGCTTTCACAGTTCCTCTCTGGGCTTTTTGGCTTTTGCACCCTTTCATTGGTTTTTGGACTTGGCTTCCCGCATCATCAGCATCACCAGTTCCTATTTGAATCATCACTTCTTCGAACATCATGGGGGGGGAACCCCCCCCCCACCCCACCCGCTACTGTTTAGATTGTTTGCAGAGTAATTGCACCCCTATTTGAATCAACACTTCTTCAAACATCATGGGGGGGGCTGCCGGCCCCCCCAACCCCCCCGCTACTGTCTAGATTTTCTACAGAGATTTAGTTGCACACCTAGTTGAATCATCAATTCTTCGAACATCATGGGGGGGGCAGCCCCGCAGCCCCCCCCCAACCCCCCCGCTACTTTGTTGTTGTTTTTTTTACAGGGACTGAAATTGAAATTTCTGAAATGCCCTCCTAGTTTGAATCATCTGTTTTTTTTCACTTTGTCAACCCGGCAGCTACTTTTTTGATTTTGTTACCCAGGATTTGTTGGTGATGCTAGGGATGTTTGTCGGACATGCGAGGATGTTGAAAACAATGCTGGGGATGTTGGCGGGCTAGTGTAAAATGCGTCAATTTCGCGAGAAAATGCTGTAAAATACGACATTTTACTGGCCCGGACGAAAAACGGAAGCAAAAAATAAAAATCAGAAAAACAAAATAAAATAAACAAATCCCAAAATGAATCCGCACCCAAAAGCAATTCGTCTGGGCCAGTAATGGCAATTGTTGTGCACAAGGAAGTCAAGTTGCAAGAACTAAGATGTTGTTTCGTATGCAGTTGCCGAGGAGCAGCAACCTGGGGATCAACCAGAGAATGACACGGTCTTAGTGGCCCATGGCTGCGTTCTGGAGCGTCGAAGCTTGCACTTTGAACTTGGCACCAGCCAGACACTGCAGTGGGCTTCCACTCTGCCCCGTTCAAGGTGTCTGCGGCAGCTAACGAGCTTCAACCGCAGGTGCGGTACTGCCGCGCGTAGAACAGGATCAAACACAGCCAAAGCACACAAGGGTACCTCGCCACCAATACGGAATGCACGATAATCTGCTGGAGGACTGTGTTCCTTTTGAACGATTCCACGGCTTTCGCAGATTGCAGATGGGACTTTTAAACTCAGCCTTGCAGCTTGAAACAATATGACAACGACATCCCCCCCACATGTTGCGGTTGCAAGACATCTCCATGTGCAAGCAGCCACATTCTCAGGCAAGGCGAGTGACCTTTGAGCTGACGGCAGATGGCAGCTCAGAGACCGAGGACCGATGCCGGTTGCATAGAGTCGCACGACTTCACGCCTAGAGATCCATCATGAAGCAACGCCAGGTGCAATCAGAAAGCCTCGAGGCAGATGCCCGACAGCCTCAACAGCTTGATGGAAGCTTAGTGTCTCTTGCTGTCCGTATAAGGCAGCAGAAAAGCAGTTCGTTTGGGCCAGTAATGGCAATTGTTGTGCACAAGGAAGTCAAGTTGCAAGAACTAAGATGTTGTTTCGTATGCAGTTGCCGAGGAGCAGCAACCTGGGGATCAACCAGAGAATGACACGGTCTTAGTGGCCCATGGCTGCGTTCTGGAGCGTTGCAGAAGTTTGCACTTTGAACTTGGCACCAGCCAGACACTGCAGTGGGCTTCCACTCTGCCCCGTTCAAGGTGTCTGCGGCAGCTAACGAGCTTCAACCGCAGGTGCGGTACTTCCAAGAGATCTTTGTCGGATTCAATTTGTGTGAGCCGAAACAAGACATCACAGCTCAACGTTGATTGCTCCATGCAGACAACAGTGGTATCAGAATGTTTGGAATTCTTTGGCAAGCACTGGTGATGTGAAGGCTGGAGTTGAACGATACCACGACTATGGGACTTTGAACTCAGCCTTGGAGGTTGA
>CAUJNA010003806.1:260000-262500 GCA_963377175.1 Effrenium voratum
GAAGTTGGACTGTTGCATCTTTGGTGTGAGACGTGGTGAGCCCCATCTAGCATGTCAGCTTCAACCTCTCCAAGTTCCATAGCACTTGCGCTTGCCATGAAGCGACTCTTTGGTGCACCAAAACAGGCTTGGTGGCCACATTTGCATGTCAGTGGCGCGCAAGAGGGTACCAGCATCGTCGAAGAATGCTGGTCACGAGCGAATTCTGTGATCAGTCGGCGCTCAGTTGAGGCGCCTCCCACAGGCCCTGCGCCCAGCCTGCAAGACACCTCTTCCCGCATTGACTCGCGGGCCCGAGCCTCACAGATTTGTCAGCAGGTTCTTTTCGACAACTGTGCCCAGTGCAGAGGTTTTGACCTGCTCAGGTTACTGACCTTGAAAAGAAGATTGCCAAGTGTGATGAGGACCGTGCCTCCCTGTGTCCGGGTGGTGTTGCGACAGCATTTCATTTCTCAGGGTGAGTGCCTGGCAATCTCTTGGCACATCTTGTCACGCTTGACTAGAAAGCCAACACAACTGTATTCTGGCTTTGTCACGTCAATATTGTGTTGTGCCAAGAGCAATTCGGAGGCCATTCCAAGCAGCATGCCTGGAGCACGTTGCTGGGAGGATCTCCGGCGCTATGTAGCAGCCAAAGGAGGTCAGCAGAAGCAGTTGGCACTGCAGTGCCTGAAGAGGACCGTGTTGGAATGAAGCATGAGACATAGATTGAAGGTGCTTGTGGAGTTGGGTCCATGGCATCATCGAATAGAAAGAGACTTTCCAGCAGGCTATCTGCAAGCCATTGATACCCAAATAACCCGCTTCTGTGGGGGTTCTGACACGGGCAGGTAGGGTGCACAGGGTTCCTTGAGTCGTTGGGAAGTATTCGGAAGCGATCCCACTGCAAAGCCTCGTATTGATGGGCTACACGG
Organism: Effrenium voratum; assembly: GCA_963377175.1. Taxonomy (NCBI): domain Eukaryota; class Dinophyceae; order Suessiales; family Symbiodiniaceae; genus Effrenium; species Effrenium voratum. Next base: position 260,915 of record CAUJNA010003806.1, read on the forward strand.
TATGTTTGCAGCTGGCTAGTTCTTGAGTCCTTAGTAGCTTGCAGAATAAATAAAGACTGCAGACCAGTTCTCCTCGCTTTGATCCATGATGAGCTCTTTTCTAACTTGGAAGGCCGCGGGCCAGAAACGCAAGAGTGCTAATGTTAAGTTTGGTGCTTGACTCGACAAGATTCCTTTACGCAGCGCCAGCATTGTTTGGTGCAGATAGATTTGGTGTGTGTGTGTGTGTGTGCACGTGCCTGCGTATGTGTGCGTGTGTGTGTGTGTGTGTAACTCAGCAACGTTGCGAACATCGTCCAAGGGTTAGAACAGGAAGGCCATTTTTTCAGTTTAGTGTTTTGTTTTTCTCCGGGCTGGTTTCTTGGCGGTTGTTGCGTTTTGCGGTGTTTTGTGGCTTTGGGCAGTTTCCACATCCTCAGCATCACTGGCAACCCCAGCATCACCACTAAAGATGCAACCCAAATCCCAACCCTGAACGAAACCTAAAGGAAATCCAAAGCACAACCCCAAAGATCCCTTAAACCCCAGCCCAATCCTGGCCGGCCCTAAACCAACCCTACTCGAAACCCATCCTACACCGATAAGCAAGCCCTATTCCAACCCCAAACCTCGCAAACAAAGCCTAATCCCAGGCTAAACCCACCCTGAACCCATCCGTAGACCCCCTAAGCCAACCCTGAGCCCCTGAACACTCAACCTACGCCCTAGACCTACCCTAAGCCAACCCCATATAAACCCAAAGCAATCCCTAGACCAACCCAAACCCCCCTATGCAAACCCTAAGCAACCCTACACTAGCGGCGAACACGCCCTAAAGAAGGCCAAATCGCCCACCCTCCCTTTTCAAACCTTAAGCCCGCCAAAACCCTCAAGATTCCGGCGGTTTGCTTCACGACACTGTAAACACACAGAGTACCAGTTCCCGGGAGCAGAAACAAAAAAGGCTGAGCAAAAAGCAAAACCAAATCTTGAATTCAATCGCCACCCGTTCTAACAAACAAAGCACGCGATCTGCATTCCTTAGCAACGCTCTTTCCTGCGCCCTCCTGTCGACGCAACACGTTGCTTTGATGTTTGTGTTGGGACACGAGCTATAAATGTATCATGTCCAGCTCGAAACTCCTCACCATCTTGGTTGGCCATCGCCCCATTGCCTCCTCGGTTGATGTTCCCGGGTTCATGGGGCAGCAAAATGAAGCAGATAGCTCCGCGCAGCGCATTGTCGTGAGTGGCTTGGTAATTGTCAAGAGGCTTGGTAATTGTCAAAGGCTGTATTTACAAGCGTTGAGCTCCGTTGCGAATCCTTTCCAGCACAACCACAAGACGTAGGAAGAGGATGTACGAGCAGCAGCGTGACCAGATCTTGGGGACGCAATTCAATGTGGATTCCCTTGCTGGAGCACAAGAACAGGCGCTGCAGTAGTTGTTGGTTATCGGCGTTTTGCCATGGAGTGACAACTTGGAAGGCTGAGATCAACATGATGACGGTCGAGGCCATGAAAGCAGGTCATCAAGACCTGTTTGCCTGGCATGTTTAGCACGTTCATTTTGGCACGTGGCGCCCATCTTTCAGAATTTCAGCCATG